>VDFB02010108.1:0-87075 GCA_007258455.2 Sequoia sempervirens
AATCACTCACATACACTAAACTGCAAGAACGAAAAGACAAGAAATAAATCACCAAAAATAATGAAGGTCTCCACTGTATATCATGTCCAAAAAAATTGAGTTACAAAATGTGCAAAATCTGACAAAGGACTATAAAAGTCACAAGGCAGAAAAATACAACTTAAGAACTAACTAAATAATGAGTTACAAAAGTGATTAAGTAGCCAACTCCCAAACAGTTCCACCAAAAAAGGAACTAGAAGCATCAATTCCTCTAAGCCTTCAAAAAGCCTAAAAAGTAGCAACTGGTCTCATCCCAAAAGGCTCCAAATAGGTGAAAAAGTCCAATTTTACTTTTTCCAACATGATGGCACATCAAAAAGGCTCCAAAAAGCTCCAAACTAAGTCAAAAAGCCTAAATTTTCTCCAAATGTTGGCAAACTAAAATCAACCTCCCTCCATATTCTCTTCAAGATTGAAACTCAAAGCATATCTTCTCTCTCTTCATGACTTAGTCATATGAGTACATGCTCCTTTTTTCCCTCTAAGCCATAAATCAAGACTTATTCTCCCCTTTCAATGACTTAATCAAATCATAAAGGAAGCACATCTTATTCTTCCTTCCATACGTTGAAAACCTCTATGACTTAGTCATATTGACATATGACTCTATTTTCTTGCATTTAAAGATAATAATGAATTTAAACAAGTGATTTATAAAGTATCACTTATTTTAAACATTTTACAATATAAAGTAACATAATGAAAAAAAAAAAGTCCCATCTCCCATGTATTCAGCATAAACCAAAAGTAAAAGGCATTACCAAGTCAAAAAAAATGAGAAATTCCTAAGTCATAATACATATTGAAAAGGCAGAACCCACGATGGTATTAGTGGCATTGATTTTTTATTAAATCATTTGATAAAAATGCTAATAAGGCATGAGTTGACTTAGGGTTATGAGAGTCCTAAAACCAAAAGAAGAAAAATTAGCTTTCACTTTGTTTTCACAAAGCTTCTGGAGAAGCTTGGCACCACCATGCCTGGGTAGGGTTTTGAGATTGTCCTTCACCTTTTGAGCTGCTCTGAGGGATTTAAATGGAGATTTATCTGTCTCACAGGCATCTTCTAGTTGATTTTCGATAAAAGAACAACAGGTAAGAATTTTTAGAAATAATTTTAAATGAAAAAACCTTATGTCTGTGACTTTTTTAGGCCTCAAAGGCCACAACATCTCGTAACTTCCTCCATTCAAAAAAATGTTTCTTCTTTTTGTTTAATTTCTGTGACTCTTCATTCACCTAGCTGGGCACCGCCATCATTTTTCTCAAGGTCTCTGCTACATGCTTCATTCATGGAGGTTTTGATGGATTTTCTTGCTCAAAAACAATAGTGAAAAACTTGGTAAGCCCCTTCTCTGTAGAATTTCCTAATTTCCCTTCATTTTTTGTGTAAACAATGTCATTTTGAGTTGTATTTGCAGAAGAAGAGAACAAATATTTGATAATTTTTTTTTTTCATCTTCTATCTTAATGGTGCCCTATATCCCCATTATAAGATCGTGCCAAATCATAATATGAATGTGATTTTATGATATGCGTTGTTGGTTGAAACAAGGGTTATTCTCATCCATAGGTCGTGGGCTTTCATTTTCTATTCATCCTATATGTTTCATAGAGTTTTTTCATCATGGCCACGACCATATACTTTTCTTTTTTCCTTTGTAGCTTCTCATGCTACAAGGGTTTCTTCCTCTCTGTTGATTTTTTGAGGTTATGCTCACTGTCTTTGTTCATCATTTCTCCTACTCAACGCCTTCTGAAACTCTCTTTCCTTTCTATATTTGTGATTTTATGTAAAACCCCAAATGGGTCTTTGTGATTTGTTCTTCTTCTATATGTTTCTTGTCATGTGGTCTTATGATTGTGGTTGGAATGCCACCTTCATGGCTCTTTAAAACCTCCTTGATTCTGATGTCTCTTTCATAATGACAATGGTTAATCTACTTCTTAGATTTGAAACTCCATGGTCTACCTTTGAAAAGATGTCTGACCAGCTTCATCACATAATAATATTGTGCAATAGTTTTTATTCTCACTCTAGATGCTCCCTTTTGATTGGACTGATTTCTCCTATGAGTTACACAAAACCCTTTTAATCTATCACTACAGTGATCTTTGTCTCAAATGTTCTTCCCTCTATGTTCATACATTGTTCTAATATCATTAGATTAGTGTTAACTATGCATTGTCATTTTGTTCTTGTAGATCTCAATGAAGTAGTAATTATGCATAATACCATATGCTCCTTCACTATAAACTTTGTTTATCAATAGGAGCAAGCTTATGTCTTCCTTTGGCTGTTTATAAGATTACTCTTCAAGGCTTTCTCAATACCATAAATCATCTATAGGCTATATTCATATTATGCCTTCATAAAATAGTACATATTGCATTCCTTAAACCTATTTTAATTCTCCTTGAAACACATGATATAAAGTCATGCTTTGTGATTTTCTTAACAATACTACTCTTTTTGACTTTATGACTGCACTTATGCTTCTTTACTATGCTGAAAGCTATTCATCTTAAATGAATGAAACTCTTGTCATTAAATTTGTAGTCAAGAAACTTGTATATTATATGATATCTTGTAAAGTATTGTTATCATATTGAATTCTTTTTCACTTTTCTTGACATATGCTCCAATGAGACTGGGAGAGTTATGCCTTTCCATGAATTTGTTTGAGGAAAACATAACCACATAATATTTGACCAATGATCATTGTCTAAAAGGCTGCCCACCTATCTTCTAGTATTCTTAACATTTTTCCACAGTTAACAATAATGACTATTGACATCTGTTTCATGCTTTATGACTTTTCTAGATGACCTTCATGTGAACTTTTGACAAGATGAACATAGTTTGTATTGCTTTCATATGTCAAAGGACTAAAATTTTTGAATGAACATGTTGTCCTATGATCTCTCCACTATTTATTGTACATTCCTTATGATGATTGCTTTTAGCAAGAATAATGTTAAACATGACAGCAATAAACAATGTGAAACATGATGAAAATGAAGCATTTTATGCCTATTCGCTATCATTCCATAATCATGTTGATATGATGAATTTAATAATGCATTTCCCTCTTAAATAAGCTTGAATGAGCTCATTATCTGATAACTCAACATGTCAGGCCCAACCCTTGTGGGGGCCTCATTTTAATCCGCATGCTAAAAATAGATGAAATAAATCACACTTTTATTGTATCTGCACATGAAGCAAACAAGTTAGAAAAAACATGTATATTTTAGGTGTGTTTGATGACTCCAATGGTTTTCTAGGACACCTAAAATGTACACAAATTTTTTAATGCACATAATGATCAGTTTATACATGCATATGGTGAATGTGTATATAATGTTTGTAATCAATCATTGCTTAGAGCGTGCTCTAACACCATTGTTACCGTCACATGCAGACTAGAAGCGGTATGGAGCTAGAAGGGACAGATGAAGCTCAGGACAGTAGTAGGACAAGTTGACACACAAAAACCAGTCATTCACAGGCAATGGTTGGTTACCTTCCTTCTATGCAAATTCATTTCTTTTCCTTATTCATGTATATATTTTTCATAATTTGTATTGAATAAGTTAAATCTCACGGCTTGTGTGAGATAATGTACACTTATACATTCACAATAAAGATTACTCTTTTCTAAAAAGATCAGAATCTTTCTTCTGTTACATGCATGTGTATTAATGCAATAATTTGTAATTGTAATCTTTTATGGATTATTTCATTTATGCATTTGAATGTAATGTAAGAAAGTTAATAAAATGCACCTCGTTTTCTCAATTTAAAATCAACAAACTCCACCTGATTGAGTGAGTAGTGAAATTAGGTTACATTTCTGGTGAAATTTGTTGTATGTTTGCCTGCTAAACATAAAGATTAGTTGCCTAGGCTTTTCCATTGGGTACAGAGTCATTTGGAAAATTTAGAAATAGACCTAGAGCAGCCTTGTACATGGCTGTAACTCATTGAAACAAATCAGGTCACTTGGAAACATATTGAAAATAGGAAAACTACAGAAGGGAAACTTCTAAAGCGTGCTAGAACAACACTTAGGGAATGTAAAAAACAACTAAACTAATGTGCATCAACACTTATTGAAAGCATAAAACCTAACCTACATGCAATAGATAGATCATACCTCAAAACAACGTTTGAGGTGTATCCCATTAACTAGGATAGGTAGAACTTCTCCATCCATTGTTGATAGTTGGAATGCATTGTGCTCTTTGCACTCAGCAATAACAAAAGGACCAGTCCAGAAGTTATCAAACTTTGAATGCTTGCCTGGCCTAGACTTCAATATATCCCACTTGAGAACAACATCACCCTCTCTAAAAACTCTGGGTGTATCCTTCTTTTCAAAGAACTTCTTTGTTTGGAGTTGATGATACTCCATATACTTCATGGCTTTATCTCTAACCTCTTCAAGCTCCATAAGCTAAGCATATCTCACTATCATAGGATCATTTTCTTCAAACATTTCTAACTGGTGTACAATATCTAAAGTTGGAAGCTCCAAAGGCAAAGGAAATCTTTCCTCTTTTCCATAAACAAGCACAAATGGTGAATTACCAATAGACCTTTTAGGGGTCACTCTGTCTACCTAAAGTGCATACTTCAGGTTTGTGTGCCAAGTCCTTTGACTATCCTCCATGGTTCTCTGAATAATCCTGATGAGATTTTTATTTGTACTTTCAGCTAAAGCATTACCCTGAGGGTAATAATTTGAGGATGTATTCAAATGAATGCCAAGTTTAACAGACCAATCATTTAATCTTAGACCAACAAAAGCCAAAGCATTTTCAGAAATTATGGACTCAAGAACTCCAAACCTGGCCACAATATCATCATAAAAGTTTAGTACAACAGACTCATTTACTTCTTTCAATGCAATTGCGTTTGTCCATCATGTAAACTAATCTATTGTTGTAAGTACCCACCTGTGACCAGCATTGGAAGGTGGATTTATTGGTCCAATAAAATCAACGCCCCATCTCATGAAGGGCTGCTCCACTTGAATAGGCTGCAAAGGAAAAGCTAGCAGCCTCTCTTTTCCTATAAACAGGGCACACTTTACACACTTTCTTTCCCAAGCATGGGCATCCTTGAATAAGCTTGGCCAATAATAGCCAGCTCTCATAATCTTCCATGCAGTAGTCCTTGGGGCAAAATGACCCCCTATAGTTCCATCATGGAATTCATGAAGTACTTTTTCAATCTAATCACTGTCAATACACCTTAACAGAACACCATTCAAATCTTTTTTGAAAAGAATATTATCTACCAGCACATATCGAATAGACTAAAATCTGAAATTTCTTTGTTTAGATCTATCTAAACCTTGTGGACACTCACCAATTTGTAGAAAATGGGTCATATCTTGAACCCAACTTGTACCTAATACAGGTACATCATCTTGAGCATTTTGAGGCTCATCTATATTAGCTAAAACAACATCAGTTTCTGATTATTTTTCATTGCTAGACTCTATAGCAAGCTACTCACAAAGACCTTTACCTCTCACAAGTTTAGTAATCTTGATATCCACATTGTACTCCATAAATTTTATGATCCACCCTGCTCTTTTCTCATTCAGATCTTTGCTTAGCAGAAATTCCTTAACACTTGGGTGTGCAACCATAAAATGAATCTTATTGTTAGAGATTAAAGGCTTAAATTTTTTCAAGCTTCTTATGACAACAAGGACATGTTTTTCTACAAATGAATATCTCTGCTCATAATCAGCTAAACCTTGATTAAAAAAGGCTATTGGCTGCTCTAAATTTTCATCATTTTTCTATACTAGCATTACGGAAATATTATCTATGCAACCATAAGCATACAGAGTAAAATCTTTTGAAAATTTGGGATTTACCAGCATGAGAGCTACTGCTAAAGCCTCCTTAATTGCTTCAAAACTGTACTTAGCCTCTTTTTTCCAACTGAAAACTGCATTCTTTTTTAACATGGTTGTCAATGGCTGTAAAAGCTATGCAAAATCAGGTATAAACCTTCTCAAAAAGTTAATTCTACCTAAAAAGCTCCGCAATCCCTTTTTATGATTGGGTAATGTCAGCTCTAGTATAGCTTTGACTCTCCCAAGATCAATAGTGATCCCTTGTTTTGATACTATGTGTCCAAGAAGCTTGCCTTCATGGACAACAAAAGCACTTTTTTTTGAATTAAGGGATATACCAAATTCCCTACATTTTTCAAACACTTGTTTCAGATGTAACAAATGTTCATCAACATTCTTGGAGAATACTGTGACATCATCTAAATAAATCAACACAATCTTATTAATCAAACCTTGAAATGCCATATCCATGACCCTCTAAAATGTGGCACCAACATTAGATAAGCCAGAAGGGATCCTCTTGTAGGCCATAGTACCCCACTTAGTTGTAAAATTAGTTTTAAACTGATCTTCCTCTTTGACCAACACTTGGTTATAACCAGAATAACCATCTAATAAGGAAAATCTCTGAGAACCAACAACTACCTGAAGGATCTGTTCCATGAGGGAAATGGGTAATGATCTTTCAAAGAGGACCTATTAAGGTCTCTAACGTCCACACATAGTCTTATCTCACCATTTTTCTTCCTAATTGGTACAAGGTTAGAAACCCATGAAGTATGTTTAATCAAAAAGATGATACCCCCTCAACTAACTTAGTTAGTTCTTTAATCATTAAAGGCTCTAACTTGGGGTTCTAGGGCCTTTGTTTCTGCCTTATAGGCTTGGTATTTCACTCTAACTCAATTGTGTGTTGGGAAATGTGAGGATCAAACCCTTTTAAATGTGAGTATTCCCAAGCAAACACATCATGAAACTCTTGACATAAAGCAACAAAAGCTTGTTTACCTTCAGCTGAACAAACTTTACCTATCTTAAGGAGTTTACCTTTGAAAATCTCCAGCTCTTCGTAGTATTCTTCTTCGATATGCAAACTAGCTTTACCCTTATTAAGCTAATCGTCAGTGCTGAAAATTGATTCCAAGGTAACAAGACCCTTGGGTAACTTATTTGTAATAATTTGATCATCATACTGCTGCTTAAGTTTTCCTTGATTCACCACAGAGAACTGATCTTCTTCAGGCATAAAAGGTAGAATATGCTCATCATTGTCAAACACTTGCTAGTGAACATTGTTATTTTTGGTGTGAATAAATTTTTTGTACTTAGATAATTCATTCACTAGGTAATTAGGGGACATATTCACATGATTAAGTTTACTTAGGAAAAAAATTCTTTCTAGAAGTCTTAGTTGGCTTTTCTAGAACTTATCTTATCTAGCTAATGCATCATTTCCTAGGTGATTAGTTTGTTGGTTGTCACATGTCATAGGATTAAGACACTTTTCATGATGTTGTCTAATCCTATCTCTCATCCTTGCCTATATAATCAAGGCATCTCATGTACATTTGCATTCAAGCTTATTGAAGCATATTCAACCATTATTCAATCTTTCATTGTGAAGCAATCTTTCTTGCCATTCTCTCTCTTGTGGAAGTGGTTTTGGCGCAACTATTCCTGGGGGTGTTGGGGAGTCACCATTTACTCCCACATGGTATCAGAGCTCTCTAGGTGTTGCAGATTCCTTCCTAGATTTGAGGGTATTGTGTTGGCTTGAAGATATTTGTTGGGTGCAGATTGGGGTTTCAATAACCTCTCGGTTGAGATCAGAAGGTTCCGTAGACAAATTTTGACTGTAAATTCGTCAATTTTGGGTAAAGTTATTTTTGAAGAAATTTTTTTTGCTAAATAGCCTACCAAGCGGTACGTTTTTTCCAATTTCGCAAAAAATATTTTCTAAACTTTTTTTTTCTGTGGGTATTTATTAAAAAAATTGGGGCAAATTTTGTAAATTTTGGGCATATATATTATCTGCCAAGCTTTATTAAAATTTTTGTTGTAACAAAGTCTCTACGGACTTATATTATTTTGGGGTTTATCAAAAATGTATATTGGTCGAGAGATTAAATCTCCTTGCAGTCCTGGTCGGCGTTGACGTTGTCATCATCACTATCTGATCTACAGTCAAATCATTGTTTCAGCATTGGTTTTGTTGGTACCTTTTCTCGGCATCAGATCTATCAAATTGGTGGACGTGTATCACCGGTTGCTCCAAAGATTTTCCAATAGACTATCAAAGGTCTGACTAGTCAATATTCCTTCAGAATCTGGCATCAACAACACATAGTACGCCTGGGCTGTCCAATCCAACATCGTCGAGAGATTATCTAACTGGTATGAGTTCATCCGTCGGATTGTTTGGTCGGTCCATTCACTCCATCAGCTATCACATTGTATCGGTCACCTGTCACAGTTGTCGGCTACCTTAGATCCATTCACATCAAGTATGCAATCAAGTCGGCTGTTATTCACAGGTTTTATGTATATAAATTTTGTTTTATATTTCATAGCCAATTGTACTGTATAGGCCAACGACTTTATTGGCCATGTTTTTTATGTAAAAATTTTGTAAAGTTTATTGAGGCCAATGGGTTTTTTTTTGCATCTGTACTACCCACAGTCACATGGTGGACCTCCTTTTCAGCCCTCGGTGCCCGAAATTTGCGCCTATTTAGGCTTCACTGGTCTATGTTTTGCCCCCAAGTGCCTTTTTATAGGCCTTTTTTTCATTTTCTCATAACTTTTGCAAATGGAGGCCATTTTTCACAAACAAAATATCGTTGAAAAGATGGAGATCGTAATTTTCCAATGGTGCAGAGATTTTGTAGTTTTGTGCCTCTTTTTCCAGGTTGAAGCCCAATCATCATTTTCTACCTCCAGGCTCATATCTTTGTGCTCCAATCTCCAGTTTTCTCCAAATTTGCGGCATTTGGAAGGTATTAAGAAGTAATTCAGTTGTATTCATGCACTTTTTGCAGATTTGTTTGTAGATTTTCAGTTTTTTATTTTGTTGTTGATTTGATAGTTTGGGATACACTGTTGTAAATTTGCAAAAAAAAGTGTAATTTTGTTTGGGACAAAAGGGTTAATTTCTTGTATTGTGAGGGAAAATTATTTTTCCTTTCTTGTAATATCATATTGTATCATGGATTTTCCAAAAATTGTACTTCTAACTCCATATAACTATCATGAGTGGAGATCTCAAATGGAGTTGTTATTGTTAAAATCAAAGTTGCAAAGAATAACATTTGGTCAAGATCCAGAACTTGCAAGAGCAAAAGAGAAAAGAAAATGGCTTGATAGAAGGGATGAAGCTCTTGGTACTCTAAAGTTGTCCATTTCTCAAGATCTTAGATATCATGTTGCATCTTGCACTCATCCTAATGAAGCTTGGACTAGTTTAGAGATTCTCGTTGGTAAGCCAAATAAGATGAGGAAATTTAAGTTGGAGAATGAACTAATGGGTCTTAATCCTTCAGATTTTGACAATGTCCAAGACTTTTTCTCTAAGCTCAATTCACTTAGATTGCAGTTATCTAATTGTGGGGTTACTAAACAGGATGAACAGTTGATACTTTCTATTCTTGCTAAGCTTGGTCTTGATTATTCAGTGTTTGTTGCTACATTCTATGCTACAATGGATGCCCTTGGAAATGCATACAAAATTCCTTCTCTTGATGAATTTGCAACTCAACTCACAAGGGAACAAGCAGAGTTGGTACACATGGTCAAATTGAAGTCCTCTACATCCCATGCTCTTGTTGCAAAGGATACAAAGGCTTCAAGTTGCAAAGGTAAGCAGCAGAATAAGGCACCCAAGTCTAATGAGCAAGGTAAAGATTCTCCTTCACATAGAACTCCTGAGTCCACACCCTCTTCAAAAGAGGAATCATGTAAAAAGAAGAAGTTCAAATGTGCATATTTCAAAAGGTTAGGACATGATGAGCATAGATGTTATAATAAGAAGATTGATGAACTCACACACCTTCTTCAAAAGAATAACATTAAGCTTCCCTCATCAGTGTCTTCTACTTCTTCAACATCTCAATCGGTAGCCCTCTCATCATCATCTCAATCAAAGAATACAACATCTACTTCTGAGCTACATAAAATGAAAGGACAAGCACTCTTGGCCTCTATAAGTCCTGAATCACATAGATGGCTTCTTGATTTAGGGGCATCTTATCATATGGCATCTTCTATGGATATATTCTCTTCTTTTGAGCCTTGTAATTCACCTCATATATTGATGGGTAAAAATACATATATGAAGGTAAGTGGGAAGGGTTCTATTGATATGGGGGAAGGGACCTTCAATGATGTGCTTTGTGTTCCTTCCTTGTCCACTAATCTCCTTTCTATTTATCCAAGGTAAAACAGTTGAGTTCACTCCAGACAGGGTGTACATAAGGGACATGGAGACTAGGGATATTGTTGCTATCGGGATGGTTGATCATTCATCTCATGTATATTCCTTTTCACATTTTGCTTCAGAAGATGATAATGTTCCTTTGACTGCATCACACACTCTATTGAGTGTGAACAATGTTTTAGAGGAGAAGTTTGGTCATCTAAACCTTGGTATTCTAGAGACTAGTGATGAGCTTCCTACTCCTCCACCTCCTGTTTCTTCAACAATTGATGCTTCTATTCAGCGGGATGATCATAGTTTTGTAGATCTTGCCTTGTGGGATGAATATTTGACAAGAATTTCTAGCTTGTTCATGGAGTCTCATATTTCAGATTTGGAGGACACACTTGAGGGGATTTCTCTCCTCTTTGATGACAGTTTCAACACACCTGTTACACCATCTACTTTGTCTTTGGAGATTGACATTCATGAGTCTCCTCCTTCACTTGATTTGTCATGTTTCTTGGTTGAGTTTGACCATGATTATGTTCTGACTCATTCAAGCTTGGAGACTCCTACTAAGTTTTCAGAGGCATACACATTGAGCATTCATTCTTCCTCCTTTCAGTTGGACATGGAGTGGCTTCTTCATCATCTTATGGATTTGTTTCTTCCTAAGGGAAGATGTGTTGCTTGCAGACATTGGGTCATCTTTTTTTTTTAGGCATTCTTTATCAGCATTGGAGCTTCTTCATCATGGGGGGGATATCTTATCTCTCTACTTCCCTCTTATGGGGGGTAATTTATTGTATATACGTGATGTATGGGGGTATCATTGATTCCTCCATGCATCATGTCTTTTGTTTTGTTTTTTTTCTCTTTTGGAGAGGAGTTTTGTCCCATTGAGTTTTCTCCTTTTCTCCGCTTGTGAGAGATTGTTTGCATTTGTATTGTAAATGGGTACCTAACATGGCCTAGTAGCTAGCCAGGACCCATAGTAGTGTGCATAATAATCTTCTCCCTAAGTTGCACTTAAGGGAGGGTGTTGGTGTGAATAAATGTCTTGTACCTAGCTAATTCATTCACTAGGTAATTAGGGGACATATTCACATGATTAAGTTTACTTAGGAAAAAAATTCTTTCTAGAAGTCTTAGTTGGCTTTTCTAGAACTTATCTTATCTAGCTAATGCATCATTTCCTAGGTGATTAGTTTGTTGGTTGTCACATGTCATAGGATTAAGACACTTGTCATGATCTTGTCTAATCTTATCTCTCATCCTTGCCTATATAAGCAAGGAATATCATGTACATTTGCATTCAAGCTTATTGAAGCATATTCAACCATTATTCAATCTTGCATTGTGAAGCAAGCTTTCTTTCCATTCTCTCCCTTGTGGATGTAGTTTTGGTCGCAACTGTTCTTGGGGCTGTTGGGGAGTCACCATTTACTTCCACAGTTATTAGGAATTGATGGTCTAACTACAACCTTCACGTACTGTTGTACCTTCTCCTTTCTGATATTACTTGGAATATCAAACTGTCCTCCAATGGATGCAAGCCTATCAACATGTTTTTTCTGGCTCCTTGGGATAGAAACTAAATTAAAGGAATCAAATTACTCTATCATATCCCACACTTTGTTTCTGTAAGACTTCAGTGCATTATTCTTGGCAACACTCAGGCCTCTAACCTGATTAGCAATCACTTCGCTATCTCCATGAACCTTGAGAAAATTGACTCCTCATTTCCTTGCCCACTCAAGACCTTGAATAAGGCCTTCATACTCGACAGTGTTATTAGAGCATGTAAAATAAAAATGAAACGCAGAATAATACTTATCTCCTTGTGGGGATAGAAGCATTGCACCCCCTCTAGCTCCTTTTTTGCTTCTGGAACCATCAAAATGCATTTCCCACAGCTCATTTTGCTGCTCAATTTGACTTTCCACCTTCCTTTCAAGATTTGGCATTTATGTCCCAGGTTCATGCAACACATAATTGCCTAGACCAACATCCTGAATGTGCTCACTTGGACTGTCAATCACATTCTTAGTTTCCCATTCATTCAAGAGTACCTCAGGTACACTTTCAGCTTGTAACTGTTGAGCTACAACAAGCTTAGTATCCTCTAAAACAATAGAATTAACGTTAACAACATGTCAGTGTAACAACTAACACCTTTGGAGTGCAAGTTGGTACAGACAGCTAAGCACACTACGCAATGAGTGCTCTTCAAATTAGGAGGGGAAGCTCCCTTGTTGTGCTTGAAAAAAATGCTTAAAAATTAAACTAAACTATATCCTATCTTTTTGTCTGAGTTGTAAGAGGCACAAGGTTTAAGGAAAACTTTGTACATTGCAGCTAAGTATTTTCTAGTTTCGCAAGACTTAACTACAACACTCAAAACTAAGTAACTTAAATATCCAATCCCCTCAAGAATTCATAGCATGAGGAAATAGAGCAGGAATGATTATCTGATGATAAGCCTGGTACAGACTCACAATGTGAAGGCAAGGTGGCACAACTATCTGCTTGTTTGAATAAGATTATTGGAAACAACAATACATGATAAATTGAGTACAAATTCTCAACTTGAAGGAAAGGTGGCACAACTATCAGCTCAATTTGAATAAGTTTATTGTTCACACACATCAGATGATAACCAAGAAAAAATTCTCAACTTGAAGGAAAGGTGGCACATCTATCAGCTCAATTTGAATGAGTTTATTGAACACAAAACACAAAGGATAGCCAAGTAGGATAATAAATTGCATAGGCGAGACACACATACAATCTACGATCAAACTAGCCACTATATCTAACTAAAGCAAGAATTCACCATCATAATTGCATGAAACCCAAGTGGCATAACAATTCATCACAATAGTAAATACTCATGAATAGATACAGAATGAGCAATATTACAGGCAAGGTAGGCACATCATATATTTCTATCTCGTGCAAAAGTTATGTACAAATGAGAAAAATCTCTTATTTATAGACATCAAAAGGTGTAGGGAACCCTAAAATCACCTTGAGTCAACTACAGTCTTGCAATGCATGCAAGATTTATTGCTAAACCCTAATAAAGTAAACTATACAGTTAATTGGAAAGTTACTGTCAGTTAACCGAAACATCTAGTCTAAAAATGGACAATGTGCAAGCATGCACATCCTTATTGAAAGCAAGTTAACTGGAACACTACCATTAGTTAACATAAACCCTAAATGCAACTCCAAGTGAATAAAGCAAATCTCATAATAGATATCCATGAGATGAGATAGCGAGTTAACTTGAAAGGATAACACCAAGTTTAACTCCTGTGTGTAATGTCTATTCTGAGAGGTGGGAACTGAAGTCTACTGA
Source organism: Sequoia sempervirens (assembly GCA_007258455.2). Taxonomy (NCBI): domain Eukaryota; kingdom Viridiplantae; phylum Streptophyta; class Pinopsida; order Cupressales; family Cupressaceae; genus Sequoia; species Sequoia sempervirens. The sequence continues at coordinate 13,700 of VDFB02010108.1, forward strand.
TCATGATCTCAAGCAACCAATCCCTCAACGAGATTGTTAATTGCATCACTGTCTGGAGCTTTGATACTTTTTAGAAGAATGCTATTCCTATGTAGCATCTCCTCACCAGCTGTGATCTGAGACTGAAGTTCGCCTCTACTCCTTGTTGCCTCATCAAACAATGCTGACGTGACTATAAGCTAATTAATCTTACAACCAATGGTCTCCCCATTGAAAATAGTATGAATGAGTGCTTGAAGCTCTAACTAAACATCAATGAGCTCAACATATGCACCACCCTCAATTTGATACCGGTACGGTAAGCAAGAAACTAAGGTTCTCACAAACCGGAGTGCACTAGTAATGTGCTCTCTACTCTCATCCAACTCTGATGCCATAGTCTATTCTATCTTTTCCTTGAAAAACAACCATGTTTTCCAAGAGCAGATAGCCTCTTTATCCTCTGCATCTATGACTGATTCATATGCCATACTTAGGTGAGCAATCATAATCTTGTCCCGGGGTCTATTAATCACCATGTCTCGCTCCTCATCTTGGAGACATAGACGGAGCTCTCGTGCATTGTACCGCAACTAATATAGCTTTGTAAGCATAGAACGACCTCTAGCAACAAACTCCTCCTCCCATTCCTCCAAACGCTTGTCATATGCAACCAAATGATTAAGCTGGCCCTGTTCTACTGGAGGCTCAAGCATCGGCGAGAGTGTGATGGTAACATTTGACCTGTGTACAAGGCTAGAAATGTACTGACGAAGCTGTCTGATTTCAGCCTTGAGGGTTGCCTTGTCCTCTCCATCCTTCAACATTCTATCCCTGCCACTGTCTATAGCAACCTGTAGGAGATCAACTTGAGTCTGGCATGTACTACGACCAAGGTTTATTGTGATAACCTCGAAGTCCTGAGATTCCAACTCGTCCAAGCTCTTCCCCTATGGAGGTATAGTAGTCTCGATGATGATCTCCATATCAATATTCCTCTCTACATGGACCATTTTCTTAATCCTCTTGCCTGGCGCATCCTGGTAAACCTAATCAAAATCTGAATGATTAAGGACATAGGATGGCTACCTCCTCTTCCTTCCCAGTTGAGCTTCAATCCAAGACTAGTCTAGACTAATGCTACTAGAAGGATCTGTACTAGCAACAAGAGGTTGAGATGAGAGTGAATATGTAGAAGAACTACTATGAGATGGGGAGTCTAAATCCAATTCCATATGAATTGGGACGGGTGACTGCTCTGAAATTGGTATAGGAACTTGAGGCTAAACCTCAGGCACTAGCAGAATCTGAACTGGCCTTTGAACTGGCTCTGTGATAGGCTGTCTGATAGGCTCCATATGTGTATCAGTGGCAAGTGCCTTGTCTTTTGAATTGTTTGGTGCTTGACCTTTCTTGGGAGGGTTACTCCTCTTCTTCTGCTTAGGTTTTGATGAGGAGGGTAGCGAAGGATCCACCACTGGCGTCTCTACTCTAGGCACACTTACCCTCCTGGTCTTCTTGTTGTCGAGGTAAAGTATACTATTCTAAATAACTCTACTTGACCTCTCTTTTACTGTTGTGTAATCCTTGGCATACCAATCAAATTCCGACAACGGCTGTGTATGAACTTTCTCTTTGAAAAATTGAGGAAGAACTTCTCCCTCATCATCTGATAAACCCCCCACATCTTTTGACAAGAAAACATAAATTTGTGAGAGAGAGAAGCGGCTGTAGCTACGTCTGCGAACCTCGAAGTCATCCACGCAATTTTCCCAATAGTCTTCCATGGAATGCTTATGATATGTGTGTCCACCAAGGTGAGCTGTGTAATGACCCCAGGGATCATAGGCACGTAGCTCAACAAGATACTTGAGATGATACCTCTCCAGCTCCTGTTTTGCAGCTTTGGTATCAATTATCGTCTTGCACCAATATATTCCAAATTGAAAAGGAAAATTGGTAGTTGGTCTATGCTTGTGACGCAAATGATGATGAACATCATGCAACTACCTCAGGAACTCCATAAAAATTGTCTTATCCAAAGGATAACGTGGAAGCATGGTTGGATTTCCTGTAAATCCATATACTCAGATATACGTGTATGTCAGAAAGTGAATAAACCAATCTGCCCAACCATCCATCATTGCTCTAGCAACTGCCAAGATACAAATGTGCAACTCCCAATCCAAATTTCTCACTATATAAGTCAAGAAAGCCTCGTGAACATGCTTGAAATGACATTTAGCCTTAGTGAACTCAAGCTAATCATAATAGTGATAGACTTTCTGAACACTGAGAATGCCCACGATGTTTAATCCTCAGAATTGACCCTGATAAGCAATCAAGTACATGAGAAGAACACATGTGAAACTCATGAGCAACTAGGAAACCAAAGATCTGCTTGTGGATAACATTGCTGATGAAGGATGCCCAATCATAATGCTCCTACCCAAAGATGATTGAACCAATTAGGTGCATCACCTTTAATTTACAGTTTTTGTGCATTTTTACATACTTCTATCCCTTTTCCAGCAACTTACCAGTTATTAATTTAAGAATCATATAGGAAGCTGGCCTAGAATCTGGAGGTTCAATCTCGTTATAGGTCACCCACAACCTAAGTTTGATCCAATGTTTCAACAGATTGCTGAATTTAATTATTCAAGTGTCGGGTGCAATCGGTTTGACAATAGTTTTTGGCACTCCCGATGGGACTCTGAATCACTTTTCAGAGCAAGAATTCTATAGTTCAAGCTACCATTTTGGTATATACAGCAGCATTTCAGCCTTTCAGAGGATTATTTTCATATACCTGGCGACTCCATTCTCAGTTTCTAGCAGATCAAGTGCAAATAGTTTATGAGAAATATTCAGACAAGAAGTTCTCTGTTTGAATATTTGTAGCTATCTTCGCCAAAGAGAAGAGGAAGGACAACCAAGCAAACACCTGGTAATCCTTCAAGAAAGCAATCAATTTCTCTGGTTCTAAGAGCAGAACCATTAGTTTACACATCAAGAAGAAGAGGCAGATCGTTAGCAAGGCAGCCAAGTTCATTTTCAGCTTCGCCAAGTTACAGAGTACCAGTTTCACCTGTACCTATTGTACAAGTTGTAAATCTCAGAATACCAGCAGCTCTGATGGCCAGAGCACATGCTTTTGTTCCATTTAATGGGGGCAGCCCATTGGATCTAGCTCAGCACGATGATATACCAGTTGCAACACTCAAAATTCTGCCCTTTTTTACTGGTGAAGATCAGACTACGCCCATTGAGCATATTAGAGATGTAGCTTCACTATGTGGAGTTCATCATGTGATTCAGGAAAATGTAGCTTTGAGGTTGTTAGCAGCGTCATTCAAGGGGAAAACACTTCAGTGGTTTTGTCGCTTACCAGTCAATACTGTCGTGACATGGGATGATTTAGGAGACAAGCTGACCAAACAATTTTCTGACAAGTCCGATCATTTATCTCTAGTCAAATAGATGACAACTATAAAGAGAGCACCACAAGAACAGATGATGGACTTTAACTTCAGATTTCAAAGGACATGGGATCGAATTCTAGTAACGATAAGGCAAACTCCTGACCACACTTTTTTGTATTACCTTAGATCTTTGAATAGTGATATTGCCTTAATGACACAGTCAATGGGTGGGTTAACATTACTAGTAACATATGACATCGCTATTAGAGCTGAAAACAACCTCATACAAGCTGGTAAAATCGCCCCAAGACCCCCTATGCCGATTTTCCTAGAGGTACAACCATTTTTTCCCAGAGGAAGCTTGGTGGTAGCGAGAGGAACTCATATGGGAACTCTATTTAAACTTAATGTCACTAATTTTAAAAGTCCACCTATGTAGCTGGAGATTTTATAAATACATATATGTTGTGACAACATAGATTTGGCCACATAAGTAAAAATATTTTGAAAAATATTATAAATAATTTTTTTTGGACGGTTTATCTTATTATAATGAGCACTTTTATTTATGTGAGCATTGTACATTTGGAAAAAAGAACAATGTTTTTTTTCCTTGGGGAAGTAATAAAGCAAAAGAGAAGTTAGAAATTATTCATGTGAATGTGTTTGGTCCTATGGATAATGATTATATTCAAAAATATTATTATTTTTTTACCTTCATTAATGATGTATTCATATTTACTTGGATTTACTTTGTGAAGAATAAATTTGAAGATTTCACAAAGCTTAAGGAGTTTGAAGCCTTAGTAGAAAACTAATTAGGATTAGAAATAAAATTATTAAGACTAGACAATGGAGGGGAATATTTCTCTAATGAATTTGATGAGTTTTGTAAGAATGTAGGTATCATAAGACAAAAGACAACTCCTCATACACCACAACATAATGGTGTTACAAAAAATATGAACTAAACTATTATGGAAAGAGTCAGAAGTATGTTGAGTGATGTACAATTGGATAAATTCTTTTGTGCAAAAGCTATGTGCACTGCTTGTTACTTGATTAAAAGATATCCTTGCAAGGCTCTTGATTTAACACCTTATGAAATGTGGCTAGGTACTTATAAACATTTTGTTTCATATGTAAGGATTTTTGGTTGTGAGGTTTTTATTCATGTGCTTAAGAAAAAGTGTTCTAAGGTGGATCCAAAATCAGAAAAATACATCTTTATTGGATATGGTGAGAATGTAAATAGTTATAAGCTATGAAATCCTCTAACCTAAACAATTATCTATTTTAGAGATGTTATTTTTAGGGAACTTAGAGCTATTTCTAATCCTGACTAGCCAAAAGAGAAACAAAGGAAAAAAATAGTGCATTTTTATTAAGTAAGAAGATATACATTAGGAATTTTTTAATTGTATTTTGATTTTTTATTAATATATTATTAATATTCTCCAAAAAAGGCACATAAGAGCAGAGCGAGCAAGAGAAAAGTGGGTGGTAGAAAGTTTGATGTTGGTGAATGGATGACAGAGGCGAAGCAGGACTACCTAATGGATCTGATTACGCAACAAGCTTCTAGAGATGCCTAGCGCAATCTAGAGAAGTGGATTGTGGAGGCTAATAGACATAGATATGGTGATGGTAGCTCCAAAACCAACACCCTTTGAAGTAAGGATGAAGCTAAAGAATGATATATCCCCCCTAGATAGCAAGGATGAAATGATTGGAATTGAAAAAATTGTGGGCCATCTTTAGAAAACTGGAAAAGTAAAGATCAGGTTGGCATAGCTCAGGGTGGCGAACCTGAAAGGAGGTGGAATGATTATTCATTTGATTTTTGTTGGTTGGGTAGAATTTCACCTGCTTCTCATGCAAAATCTAATAGGGTGCAAGGTGGTTGGTATGGTAGGCATCAACAAAGGATTCATAGGAGGTCGGGGGCAACAGGATGGATGGGGAGAGGCCATGGACCATGGGGTGGTTGGAAAAATGACCTATGGTGCAAAAACTCGAACCAAATTTGTAGCGATCCACAAGTGGGGAAGGCACTAGCGGTACCCATTAAAATTGAAAAGTAGGAGGAAAATGATGAAGGTATGTTGGATGTAGATAGAGGAAATCATAGACGTGTCTTCTCTTTTTTGGATAATGGTAAACTTGCATTGGCAGTAAGTCGCTTGAGAGATAATGCTTTCTTCTTGAAATGGGAGGGTACTTGGTCAACTTTTTCAAAAATAAGGAGTTGGTGTGAGTGGAACTAGGGAATCTCGAATTTCAAATCCTTGATGAACAGGTTCTTTCTAATTGAATGCTCAGATGCACGAGAGAAAAAACATTCTAAATTCTAGCCCCCATTTTATGGATGGAACGAGTTTTTTTGTGAAAGACCGGAGCCTAATTTTGACCCCCAAAAGCAAACAATTGAAGCTAGTAGAATTTGGATTAGACTATATAACTTTCTCTCAAAATATTAGGAGGAAACCTCATAGGTAATTGGCAATAAGGTGGGATCTTTTGTTAAAGTAGATGATAACCCGGTTGACAGAAACTTTGACATCTATGCAAAGATCTGTGTAAATGTAAACACCATTCCCCCATTACCGAAGGAGGTCAAGATCAGATTGGCCCAAGGTTTGTGGAGACAAAAGATCGAACAAGAAGATGAATTAGTCATTTTCTATAAGTTTCATTCAAAAGGTCATAGATCCATGGAATGTGTGAAGTTTTGGGGGGAGTGAAAGAGGATGCTAAATAGATGATGGGTAAGGAGATTTTGGAGGCTATTGAATTGTTACCAGTGGCACCTTTCCAACTTGTGGAGGTGATAGTGAATGGATAGGAAGGACCAAAAGAGGCTAGGCGAGAGGTGGTTCTGGGCTCAAGCCCAATGGCAGCAACCATAGAGGTATATCAAAATGATCTTAGTGATGGCCTTGTCTAGGAAGTCGGGGAAGGATCCAAAGAAATGGAAAAATAGGAGGATGGGCGAGAGGTTCTAGACCATCTTGCTAAGAGGAATAGGAAAGGGGTGGTGGAAGGGACTCAAGGATTGGATGTTACAAGGCTGGAGGTAGTGGTGGATTTGGAGCGGGACAAAGAAATGGCAGAATTGTTGGAAAAGGGCTTCAAACTCATGGAAAAAGTGAGGAAAGTGGACCCCATTGATGATCTTCTCTCCAAGGACTATTCCTTAGGGTCTGATACTAGGGTAGGCTTAGAGGAGGTTGAGGAAGGAGAACTTCAGGAAGAAAGAACACTAGCTCAATCACAATAAAAAATCAAAAGACCCAGAATTGAGAAAGGTTGTAAGCAGGGAAGGAAATGAAAGGAGAAATTGGAAATTTCTAGTTCAACCAAAGGTCAAATGCAACTCACTCTAAGGTCTGGGAAGGTAGTAGTCATTCTCGAAGAAGAATGAGGGCCATAACGTGGAACGTTAGGGTGTAATGTCCCCATTTGTTCACGAGCATCAGAGATGGTGGATTAGCCTATTATGTCAATCCTCGTAGGCTAATGGTTCTGGATAGAGGTTCACTTGAATGGGCACTTGGTCGTGAATTTGCAGTATTGATATTCAGAGTATGGTGACGAGGTGAATTTGTGTGTTTGGCGTGTTATTGGAGCTTAAAATTATGGTCTTCACCATTTATTTCACCTTCTCAGGCTTAGGGACCATGTGTCTATTATTTAAAGGGGTCACTTTATATTTTTTAGTTACTATTCATTGATAAAGTGAAAAAAGAACATAACTTAAGTGAATAGTGCCATTTTAATGAATAGTGTTTTCAATGAGAAATTATAAAAGCAAGAGGAGAAGTTCGACCCTCTTCATGTTATGATATGTTTTGCTGATTGAAGATTGTGAGGTGGAGTTTGGGAGAGAGGGAAACCAGGGTTCCTGATTTCTGCAGTGGGTGAGCCTGGAGGGGGCTTTGTTCTTCGTTTCGAGCTTCTTGATGGTGCAAAACACCACCCTAAAGTTGTTGATCAGAGTTTGGATGCTTCATTTGAGGTCATAGTTGCTGATTAATGGTTATTTCGAGCATTATTTGAATGGTTTATGGACTGCCATAGACTCTTTTCCCATTAGCCAAAGAGCTGCTTGGATTTTGAAGGATTTGGGACTATTTTTTGACACCTACAGCCAGCTGCCATACTTGAGGGTTTGTAGCAGCAAGAAGAAAAATAAACGCCTCTTTAAAGGAGCTGCTATCACTTCAAAAGGGGGCGCCCTTGTTCTAGAAAGCCTTCCAATTCATTTTTCGGTGGGAGAAACTTGTATTTCATGTTGTGTGAGCAATTTATTGAGGGCGGGTACTGTAGCAAAGCACTATTCACACTGCTGTTTGGCTGTAAGTTAAATTATTGCATATGATGTATCTAGTTTTGAGTTCTATGTAAGTCCTCTATTTTATGTACTCTCTAATGTAATGAAGAACTCATATTTAGCTTCGAAATAGAGTATTATATTTGATGTATCTCAGTAGCTTAGTTATTTTGAGTTCCTATTGCATGTATAAGCTTGTTAAAATTATCAGCATTATTGGCATCAAATACCAAAAACACAAAAACACGCTAAGCAAAGATACCAAAACCAAAAATCAGACCTACAAACATAGTGAAACCCAATCAACAGAGGGGTGGTTCACTACATAGGGGCTTAAATTCCCCTAACAAATGATGCTTGTTCAAGCATCAAGTTAATGAATGTAGAGCTAATCTAATTCTTATTTATGAAATAAAACTTGGTGAATTGGAGGGTGAGAATCTTTTAAAATCAATAAAAATTTTGGAAGGTGCCTTGGTGGATGCCATAGGGGCTTTGGGGAGCCTGGGTGTTTTGTGGAATCCAATGGTGATCAAAGGAGAAGAGGTGATGGTGAATCGAAGTTGGCAATGCATTAGGTTAAAAGTGTTGAATGTAAATGAAATCTTCTATGTTATAAATGTGTATGGCCTGATGAAGACAAATAAGAAGAAGAAGATATGGTGTCAATTAAAAACTATGTTCCAGGAGGAAGAACAACTATGGTGGTTGGTGATTTCAATGTCACAAAATGTAATGAGGAGAAGAAGGGGCAATACCTTACTATCACAAATACAAAGGGATTTCAAGGATTTCATCTAGATGACTACATGCTGAGAGATTTAACAACAAAAAATGGCCTCTACACTTGGAAAAATAGGCGAAATGTTGAGAAAAAGGTGTCTTAAACTTACTAATAAGGATCTTTGAAATCATGAGTCTACTTAGTCGAGGCAAAATATTCAACATCACAGTACCGTGGAAGTCTAAATTAGAGCTTGCAGTATTGTGGGGAATAATCACTACCCTTTGCCCACATCAGTTGTTTCATGGGGATTGCAGTATTGTAGCATCTAGTGGGTTTGCGTTGAGCTAAGTCATAATGTTCTACACCACATTACTACAAGGCTCAAATTATTTATGGTGGGTTAGCGGTAAATATTCACCTAGTGGTTACCTGCCATCCCGTAATGGTCCATGAAGAGGCTGGTGGGTGTGCAGGCCATCCCACCACCCGATGATGGTGTTTGGAGATGGCTTGTGGTAGTGTGAGATAACCCATTCTCCCACAACAACCTAAGAGATGGCTTGTGGTGGTGCGGTATAGATCCTACCATCTCTTGATGATTAGATGAGAGAGTCTACAGTATGGCAGTAAGCTACAAGGTTCGTCGGTAAGACTTTGCCATATCGGAAGAAGTTGCTACATGGTCCCTTCGACATTTTGATAAGACTTCGACAAAGGTAGAAGGTAGTGATAATTATGTTAGTTTATGACCATTTGTCTGGTATGGAAGTTGGAACATTGATTTTCTGGAAACACTTGAGAAGTCTATAATTTAATGCAATAGTGCATTGAGTCAATTGATGGTCAAAGCAATTGTGAATGTAATGTTGCTGAATTGATTTTGTGAATTAGCACTTGAAAGAGCATAGCTCTGTGACTTATATGCAATTTACATTTTACTATAATACAAGAGGTCTTTGATTTGGTGTGTGGGTTTTTTCCTAAGAGGGTTTTTCCACATAAAATCTGGTGTCCATTCTTTATTGTTTGTTCTAATATTCTTGTATGTGCATCTTAAATGAACTATAATTGCAAAGTTTTGAATTTTTTTTGCATCTCTCTCCTAAAGATTAGTATTAGGAAGGTATTTTCTACACTCTGCTTTCCTTCCAGTTAGTATTAGATCTTGGCCAAGTTTGTTGTCCTTGTGGGTAAGACGGGTTTTTTGTGCTGATCTTGTTTAGTGAGAGTTATACAGAGAAATACAGTTTATAACATATTGCAGATTTAAGATGGAAAGCACATTTAGAAGAATAGAGATTGAGAAGTTCAACGATGGAAATTTTGAGTTGTGGAAACTCAAAATGGAATATTTTCTTATGGATTAAGAGTTATGGGATGTAGTGTCCTCTAACAAACCATCAACAACCTCACAAGATGACTAGGATGCAATGGTTTAGAAATCCAAGGGTATGATTAGACTGTGCTTGGTTGATTCAGTTCTCTTGAACATCTATGAAGAGAAGACAACAAAAATTTTGTGGAATAAGCTTGGTGACATTTATCAAGGGAAATCTCTGGTAAATAAGTTATTCATAAGAATTTGTACTCTTTGAAGATGGAGGAAGGAGCATATGTTGCAGATCATTTGATTGTGTTTAACATGATCATTGCTCAGTTGGGGTCTGTTGGTGTGAAGATAGTTGACAAGGGTCATTTCATGCTCTTGTTGTGTTTGTTTCCTGACACATGGGATCACCTGGTAATGGCTATTGGGAGTGCAAAAACCACTTTCAAGATGGAAGATGTGGTTGCTTTACTACTGTCAGAAGAAATGTGGAGGAAATATTTTGAGATGGCCAAGGAATTCCTTGATGTTTAAGGAAGATCAAAGGAGAAAGGTAAGAAGAAAGACAAGAAGTCTAAATCCAAGTCAGAGGGGAGATCAAATTCTCCTGGTAAAAAGTATAAGGTGAAATGCTAGAACTGTGGGTAGACTGGACACATCCTAAAAGATTGTAAAGAAGAGAAGAAGAAGAAAAAGAAAAATAGTTCTTCAGAAAATGATTCTTCCTAGAGCGATGCAGATGTCTTCATAACATCCTTGGAGACTTAGGTATTAGATAATGTTTGGTTGATTGACTTAGGTGAATCCTTTCACAAGACCTCTCATAGAGGTTGGTTCTCAAAGTACGAGAAGTATTCTACTAGAAGGGTGTATCTAGGTGATGATTCTCACTTGGAGATTGTTGTTTGTGGAAGAGTCAGAATTCAGTTTCTTGATGGAAGAGTGAAGGGAATCAATGATGTGATGCATATACCATGTCTAGCTTGAAATTTACTTTCTGTAAGTAAGCTTAATGATGTTGGTGTGCAAGTATCTTTCTCAAATGGTGTTTGTAGAATGACTAGAGGCTCTATGGTGTTGGATAAGGGTGCATGAATTGGCACTCTGTATAAGTTGGATGCATGTGCCATATAGTGTAATAGTGCTTCTTGAGGGCACAAATTATTTGGAGATGAAGCTCCCAGTAGAGAAAACAATGTTTTGGCATCAAAGGCTTAGCCACATTGGTGAAAAAAGCTTAAAAGCCTTGAAAAATAAAAGCCTAGTTGAAGGGCTTGATGATTGTAATCTTGAGTTTGATTTTTTTGAACATTGTCTATATGGAAAGCAACATCATGTTTTGATTTTATTCTAGTCCTCATAAGTCTTCTAGTATTTTGGATTATATTCATGTTGATGTGTTTGGTCTAGTTAATGTTCCTTCATTATTGAAATTTGTGTATTTTGTCTCGCTCATAGATGATTATTCGAGAAGGACATTTGTTTATTTTATTAGAAGTAAAACTGAAGTTTTTAGTCGACTTAAGGAATTTAAAACCTTGGTTGAAAATCAGGTCGGTACAAAAAAAATGTTTCAAGACGAATAATGGTGGTTTGTTTTGTTTAGTAGATTTTGATAAGTTTTGCAAGGACCACAAAATTAAAAGGCATAAAACCACTCCTTACACTCCACAACAAAATGGAGTTGCAAAAAGGATGAATAGAATGTTGATAAAAAGGATGAGAAGTATGATGGGTAGAGCTGGTCTGGAACAGATGTTTTGGGTTGAGGCTATAGCTACAACATATTATCCAATTAATAGATCTCCCACTTCGGCCCTCATGGACAAGACACTTTTAAAATTTTGAAACAAGCACAAAACCATGAGCCACAGGATCAAACAACAAATAAATACTCCTTCCATACAAGAGATCTATAAACAATATATGCAATATTCCTCAACAAGAAAAATCTTCAGAAGCAAGAGACTCTAAAAAATATATGAAAGCTCGAGATAATAATTACAATGAGGGTTGAGTGCTTATAAGAAAAAAGCCCTAAATGAGAAAGGGATCAAATCATGACAAGTGTCAACATCACATGAGAGGAGATAGAATGATCTAATATTAGATCAACTAATAAAGGATAAAAGAACTCCTAAGTTTATGTTAAGTGCATGAGAATAAATTAGAATAATAAGCAATTAAAGATTAATTAATTATTAGCCAATGCATGATAACTCTAACACCCCCCTTAAGATGAACTTAGGGAGTAGTTAAAAACCCTAACTAAAAGGAATGTTTGACGGGTCCCAAAAAACAAGGCCATGTAAGGTACCTATGTACAAACAAAAGATCTCTATAATGTAGAGAAATAGAGAAAACCTCATGGGAAAAACTCCACTCCAAAAAGAGATGAAAGCCAAGTGAAGGACTGAAGAAGCCTCTAAACAAGACAATGTCTTGAAAAAATAGGAACATAAGATGAACAAAAAAGAACACCACTAAAACATGAAGAAGTTGCAAACTTTGTTGAAGTGTGATTGTTGTAATGTTGAAACAAGAATGTCCACTAAAATAGATGATGATCAGGATCAAGAAGACAAGAATTTGTATGAGTGCCCCCAATGACACTACTCGAATCAAATGAAAAACATCTGGAACTCAAAGATACATATGGAACAAGTACCAAAAGTCTAATGAAATGATCATGTGAAAATGGAAGGTCGCCTCCAAAAATAGGAATACAAGAGTGTCCATATGGTAAGTGATCCATCTCACTGAAATGCAGCCACTGCATCCAAAAGTACATAAGAACAAATGTTGTATACATAGCTCACTCCAACACAAACCAAAAGAAGCATTAGCACCAACAGTAGAAACCTCCCCATAATGCTGAAAAGGGAGAGTCATGACAGGTACACTGAAATTGAATGCTAGAAAGAAGCGCATGAAGAAGAATCAAGAACATTTGAATGTGCAAACATGAAAATACCAACACATATAAAGGGTGTGCAAACAAAAGACACACACACATGAGGCTGTTGTCATGGAAGGGAAACTCAATTGACAAAGATATGATGGCAAACAAAGGCAAAACATCAAACCACCCCTGGTACTTTATAGCATAGTGCTTTATAGCATAGTGAAAGTACAATAAGGCACAAAGTGATGTGTAAGATCCCAATAATCATGTGAAAGAAAAAGGCACTTTTTTTTAGTGTGTTTGCATAATAACAAGTGCATATAATGGGAGCCCATAATGTCCAAAAAAGGATATGGTGAAAAAAAAATTCTCTGACAGAAAAATAGGAAACTGGTATTACCATGATGAAGTACACGGAAAAACATGCACTTTAAAATTACAACACTCAAAAATGTGTCTAGATGTAGAAGACATGGCCCATCGAAGTCTCCAAAACGAGAACTGAACAACAACATTGAGAAAACTAAATTCTGGAAAAAAAATCCAAGTCTAGAAAACACCTACACCACCACGAAGAGCTCAAAATTCTACCCTGTTTCAAAAAAAATTATAGTGAAAAATATCGTTGTATGACCAAGATATGGCCTTAGGAAGATAGGGTGCAAATTTGAAAAACCCAATGGAGAGGGGTTGAGTAGGGAAAAAGAACATCTCTGCCAAATTTGTCATAGAAATAGAGGTTTTCCAAATATAGTGGTGTTGAAAAAAAATCCTCCAATACAGTGCATTTATTTTGCAAAAAAACAAAATTTGGCTATTTTATTTTAAAGTTAAAAATGCCAAAAAAACTATTATATTTTTTTTAAAATTAAAAATATTAAAAACTCATTATATCTTTTTTCGAAAAAAAAAGTGTTTTATTTTTTAAAAAATTTAAAAAAAATGTGAGGCCCGCCACCCCTGGACGGGGCCGGAGGGGGCATACCCTGATGGTACCCCTTTGCAGGGGGGCCGCCACCTGCCATAATGGCAGGTCGATGATACCCTTGGGTACCGCCCAAATTTTAAATTAATTTTTCTATTAAAAAACCAAAAAAAACCTGTAGGCACTTAAAAAGGGCCGATTATTATTTTTTAAAAATTTGATTTTTTCTCGTAGAAAAATATTAATAATTTTTTTTGTTTGCTCAAAAACTCCCAACACAGATTTTTGGTGATTTGACTGGCGATCTTAAGGTTTTTGGGCCTTCCAAGCGCGATGGTAACATCTGTTTTGGCTCAAAACGCACATAAAATGTAGCTACCTTCTAGATCCAGAAAAGGGCAACCACTTCAAACTCTCATAGATCTGAGTCAAGAACCCAAATCAGGTGAAACAAAAGCCAAATCTGAATTTCTCGATGGCTTTGAATCCAATGGTGAAGTTATTTTGCACCAAAATGCGCCTAAAATTGCTCACCTCCAAAATTTGCAAGAAAATAAAAAAAAGCATTCAGATATGAAGCTTGCAACCCTTGTTGAAGAAAAAAACCTCATAAATTGAGAAGGGTTCACTAAATCCACACATTGATACCATGTTAGAACTGTGAAACAAGCACCAAACCACGAGCCATAGGATCAAGCAACAAACAAATACACCTTCCATGCAAGAGATCTGCAAACAATATATGCAACATTCCTCAACAAGAAAAAGCTACAAAAGGAAGAGACTCTTAAAAAGATATGAAAGCTCGAGATAATAATTACAATGAGGGTTGAGTGCTTAAAAGAGAAAAACACTAAATGAGAAAGGGATCATATCATGACAAGTGTCAATATCACATGAGATGATAGAATGATCTAATATTAGCTCAACTAATAAAGGATAAAAGAACTCCTAAGTTTAGCTTAAGTGCATGAGAATAAATTAGACTAATAATCAATTAAAGATTAATTAATTATTAGCTAATGCATGATAACTTTAAAAGAAACCTATGGAAGTGTGGTCTAGAAAGAAGCCCTTGTTGAGACACATTAGAGTCTTTAGTTGTGAGTCGTATGCTTATGTGCTTAGTGAAAAAAGATCTAAATTGGAGAATAAGGTTGTAAAATGTATCTTCATCAGTTATGGAATTGGTGTGAAAGGGTACAATCTTTGGAACCTAGTTATAGAGAAGGTGATGTATAGAAGAAGTGTGATCTTTCGTGACTTGAAACCTTCTATAGTTGATCTGTAGCCAGAGGTGAAAGAAGCATAAAAGAAGGAGGTAGTTGAATTTCCTCTTACTTCATATAAGGATGAACTACATATTCCTGGTGGACCTATTAATGAGGAGAGCTCAAGTAGCTCTGAAACTTTTGGACAAGATGAAGAACCTCAACCTCAGCTTGTGAGGAGGTCTACACATGTGAAGCGACAACTTGAAAGGTTTGGTTATTCTATGTTGGATTCCAATTGTGCCTATGTTTTGATTGCTAACACTGATGAGCCTAGGACTCTTAGAGAGGCTATGGGTATGTATGATTTATATTCCTGGTTGGAAGACATGAATGAAGAAATGGTATCATTGAAGAAGAATGAAATGTGGGATCTGGTACCTTTTCCTAAAGGACAAAAGCTTGTTGGATGTAAATGGGTGTTCAAGAAAAAGATAGGTATTGCTGGTAGTGTTGAGAAGCATAAAGAAAGGTTGGCTGCGAAAGGATATTCCCAAGTGGAGGGAATTGATTATGGGGAAATATTTTCTCCTATAGCTAAGCTGATGTCTATCAGATTCCTATTGTCACTTACAACTGCATATGACTTAGAGATCAAGCAAATGAATGTGAAGACAATGTTTCTTCATGGTGATTTGAAGAGAGAGATTTACATGTCCCAACCAGAGCACTTCATCGAAAAAAGTAAGGAAAACTTAGTTTGCAAATTAAAGAAATCTTTGTATGGTTTGAAGTAGTCACCTAGAATGTGGTACCAAAATTTTGATATCTATGAAGTCTTTGGGGTTTGTGAGATCAAAGTCTGATCATTGTGTTTATTTTAAGACTGGAAATGGTCATCTTCTTATTATTGTGCTATATGTGGATGATATGTTGTTCATTGGGAATAGTAA
Source organism: Sequoia sempervirens (assembly GCA_007258455.2). Taxonomy (NCBI): domain Eukaryota; kingdom Viridiplantae; phylum Streptophyta; class Pinopsida; order Cupressales; family Cupressaceae; genus Sequoia; species Sequoia sempervirens. The sequence continues at coordinate 29,485 of VDFB02010108.1, forward strand.
GGGTATGATTTTCGAATTAAAATCTCAATTGTCAGCACAATTTGAGATGAAAGATCAAGGTTCAACTAGGTATATTATGGAGATGGAAATTAGAAGAGATAGAGAAAATAGAAAGCTTTGGCTTAGCTAGAGCAAGTACACAAACTCTGTTCTAGAGAGATTTAATATGACAGATTGCAAGCAATTAGTTGTTCAAGTGTTGTAGGGAATGAAACTTTCTGTTGAAAATTGTTCAAAATCTCCTACTGAGATGGAGGACATGATTAGGGTGCCTTATGCAAGTACAGTTGGTAGTTTAATGTATGCAGTGGTCTGTACTAGGCTAGACATTGCCCAAGTAGTGGGAGTACTTAGTTGGTTTATGGCTAATCCAGGAAGGCTGCATTGGGATGTTTTGAAGAGAGTTTTCAGGTATTTGGAGAGTATTTATGAGTACGCCTTATGTTACTATGGTTACTCTACTAGATATTAGAGTTTAGTTAGCATTCATGGGTATGTGGATTCTGATTGGGCAAGGGACATTAACAGCATAAGATCCACTAGTGGATATGTATTCATGTTTGGTGGTGCAGTTAGCTGGATGAGCAAGTGGAAGGCTGTAGTCGCTTTATCCACTACTGAGGTTGAGTACATGGTAGCAAATCATGCCTGTAAGGAAGCCTTTTGGCTAAGAATATTGTGTTCTAATGTTCATTTTGATGTAGGGCAGATTGTTATTTGTTGTGATAGTCAGAGTGCCATTTGTTTGGCAAAAAATCCAACCTTCCACGCCAAGATGAAACATATTGACGTGTAGTACCACTTTGTTTGTGATATGGTGGAGGATGGCAAGGTTAATCTAGAAAAAAATGATACTTTGGGGAATGTTGTTGATGCACTAACAAAGCCTACGAGCACAAATAAGTTTAGATGGTGTGAAAATTCAATGGGCCTTGAGGCCTAGGGTGATACAGTGACTTCGAGCATTGATTGGGAGCTAGTAAGTTCTTTGTCAAGTGGGAGAATGTTGAGAGAAATGTGTCTCAAACTTATTGGTAAGGCTCTCTGAAATCCTGAATCTATTTAGTTGAGGAAATATCTTCAACACCGCAATACTGTGGAAGTCTAAATTAGAGCTTGCAGTATTGCAGGGAACAATCACTACCCTTTGCTCGCAATAGTTGCTTTATGGGGATTACGTTATTGCGACATTTGGCGAGTTGGCAGTGAGTTGAGTCATAATGTTCTACACCATAGTACTGTGAAGGTTCAAATTAGTTCTGCGGGTTTGTGGTAATTGTTCACCTAATGGTTACTCGCCAGCCTATGACAGTCCATGAAGAGGCTGGCGAGTGTACGGGCCATCCCGCCACCCCACAATGGTGTTTGGAGATGGCTTGCGGTAGTGCAAGATATCACGTTGTCCTATGACAACCCAAGATATGGCTTGTGGTGGTGCGGTATAGATCTTATTGTCTCATGATGGTCAGATGAGAGAGTCTGGGGTATGGTGGTAGGCTACAAGGGTTGTCATTGAGACTTTTCCATATCAAAAGAAGTTGCTACATGGTCCCTTCGACATTCCGATAGGACTTTGACAGAGGTAGAAGGTAGTGATGGTTAAGTTAGTTTGTGACCATTTATCTGGTATGGAAGTTGGAACATCAATTTTCTAGAAACACATGAGAATTATGTAATGTAATGCAATAGTGTATTGAGTTGATTGATGGTCAAATCAATTGTGAATATAATGTTTCCGAATTGATTATGTGAATTAACACCTAAAAGAGCATAGCTCTATGACTCGTATGTAATTTACATTTTACTATAATACAAGAGATCTCTACTTTGGTGTGTGGGTTTTTTCCCAAGAGCATTTTCCCACATAAAATCTTGTGTCCATTCTTTATTGTCTATTATGTTATTCTTGTATGTGCATCTTAAATGAACTGTAATTACAAAGTTTTGAAATGTTTTCTATATCTCTCTCTTGAAGATTAGTATTAGGAAGGCATTTTCTACACTCTACTTTCCTTTCACAAAAGGGCTTCTCAAACATAGCTGAAAGGTTAGATAGATTCCTACTTGCGGGAGATTGGGATGCCTTTGCCTCAGTCTTTGAGGCAAGCATTCTATCGAAAATGGGTTCAGGCCAATTCCTAGTTCAATTGATTGTTTCCCCGGATCAGGCGCTAGTAAGATTCCCTTTCAAATTTGAAAATATGTGGCTGAGGGATGATAGCCTTAAGCGAAACATTGAAGCTTGGTGGGGGGGAAGAGGTCATTTGTGGCAATCACAAACTATATTTTTTGGTAAAAAAGTTCAAAAAAGTGAAAGAAAGGTTAAAGGAGTGGAACAAGGTGCATTTAAAAGATATATTTGAAGAAAAGATCAAATTAGAGGAAGAGTTGGTAGAACTGAATAACAAAGTAATTGATTTTGGAATGGTAGTGGAGCACTATCAGTTTGAGGAAAAGTTGAAACAGTAATACTCAGAGACACTAGCAAGGGAGGAGCATTTTTGGTGTTAGAAATCAAGGGAGACCTCGCTGAAAGAGGGTGATCGAAACATGAAATTCTTCCTCAACTCCTCAAAGGCAATAAGGAATAGGAATAGGATCTTAGAACTAGTAAATTTGGATGGAGTATCAATCTACATAGAAGAAGAAATAAATAAAGGCCATCAAATTTTTCAAAAAATTATTGAACAAAGACAATCAACTAGATCAGGGGTCCCAATAGGAATTCTTGTCAAATATCCCAAGATTGGTATCAGATGAGGACAACCGCAGGCTTTGGGCCAACATGACGTGCGAGTAAGTGAGGAATACCTTAACATTTTAGTTGAATGTTGATAAGGCTCCAGGACCTGATGGGTTTTTCGTGGGATTCTTTCAACATTTATGTGACATCATTGGAAAGGACCTCATAGAGGTTGTGGAGGAATCCCAAAAAGAAGCTATGATGTTGGGGGTGTTGAATCACACTTTTTTGGCTCTCATACAAAAATCCAAAACTATTAGGTCGATGGGGGATTACAAGACCATTTCCTTATGCAATACAGTATACAAAATCACTACAAAACTAATGGAAAATAGGCTAAAACCAAATCTAGAAAAAATTATCTCAGAAGAATAGAGTGGATTTTCCCTGGGAAGATCGATATTTGAAGGGATTGTGGTGGCCCACAAGGCTATACATTCGGTGAGGAGGAAGGGTTCAAAAAGCATGATTATCAAATTAGACATTCAAAAGTCTTATGATCAAGTTGACAATGAATTTTTATTAAAAGTATTGGAAAGGTTTGGGTTCGATTAAAATTAGATAAGGTGGGTAAAGGCTTGTATTACAATTGCTAATTTTTTTGTCCTTGTCAATGACACACCATAGGGATACTTTTATTCTAATAGGGGCCTCAGGAAAGGGGACCCTTTATTCCCTTTCCTCTTCATAATCATGGCTAAAACCTTAGGGAGAAAGATAAATGCTGAGTGGGAGGTTGGAAATTGGAGGGGTATTAAAGTTGCTCTGAGGGTGGATGCGGTGTCTCATCAACAGTTTGTTGATGACACTATGTTGTTCAGGCGTGCTTGTAGAACAAAGGCTAGGAATATTAGGTGGTTTCTTGATAAGTATTGCTATACGTCTGGATAGAAGGTGAGTTGGAAAAAATCGGAGGTCTTTTTCTTCAATATTCGCCCTGGCATCCAAAGGGATATTGTTCAAATTTTGGGGCTAAGGTGTGCCAGATTACCTGGGAAGCTCTTGGGTATCCCCCTATTTTTTGAACTCAATAAGTGTGGGATATGGGAGGATTTGGTCTCGAACTACAGTCAAAAGATGGAGCTATGGAAGGGAAAATGGTTGTTGGCAGGTGGTAGAATCATGATATTAAGGGTCATTTTTTTAGTGCTCCCAATATACTCTTAGTGTCTTGTCTCAAACTTCCAAAAAAGGTTGAGGCTGACATCAACCAAATAATGAGGAAATTCATGTGGAGTGAGACTACTATGGAGCAAAAAATTCCATTTGATTGCGTGGGATGGTGTGTGCACCCCAAAAGAGGCTGGGGGAGTTAGATTGAGACAGTTGGAATTGATGAGTTTGGCTCTAGGTGCAAAACTGGTCTAGCAGATGTACAACAAACCAAATAAAAAATGGGTTGAGATCCTTTAGAACAAAGAGGATCCTTACTACTGTTGATCCCCCTTGAGGATTTTCAATATGGAATTTTTTGGTTGAAAGTAGGGAGATAATAAGAAAACACATTACTTGGGAGATAAAAGACAAAAGGGAGGCTTTGTTTTGGGAGGACTCCTAGGAAGGGAGAGTTTCTTTAGGGCAGGATGACAACCTGGCCGATTTAAAAAATGATTTATGCCAAAGTTGGGGCGTGAAAGTCAGAGACAATGTAGAATGGAGGGAAGTGGAGGGGGTCGGGTGTTGGGAGTGGAAAGCATTGGATGGCATCAATGCTCGAGAGGCGTAGAAGATCTAGCTACGATAGAAGTTGGCAGATAGAAACATCATTATCATTGAAGAACCAGATAAGGTAAGATGGCATGGTTCCTTGATTGGGGAATACTTGGTGAGGCTAGGTTACAAAATTAATGAATGGGCATTGATGAAAGCAGACTGGCCAAAACATCTCTTCTGGCATTGTGCATTCCTTCCCAAAGCATGGGTGTTTGCTTGGGTGGAATTTTAGAAGTGGATACTAACCAAGGAAATACTAACTATACTTAGTATTCGGGGCCCAAGTAGGTGCATATTGTGTGAAAGGGCTACAAAGGATGTTGATCACATGCTGCTAGGTTGCGAGGTGGGAAAATTTTGTTGGCATCTAGTTATGGGTAGGTTGGGATGGTAGTGCCTGATGCCAAAGGACCTAAGGAATTTATTTTTTATGTGGCCAAGGTGTAGACATCGCGGCTTCTTCTAGAGCATTTGGACATTTTTCTCCCTCGATCATCATCTGGGAGCTCTGAAAAGAGCGAAATAGAAGGCTTTTCCAAGACAAAGGAATGGATAGAGTAGCGTTGGGGAAAAATATTGAAGGTGCCATTATGGAGACAATAAATAATGTAGTGAGGAATTAGAAGCTAAAATCTAATTATTTCACAAGCTGGGATTGAGAAATAAAGAACATTTAGCTTGGGCTTTTGGTCTCCCCCGTTAATGGGGTCTTGTGGGCTAGTGTTGTAGGGGTCAATACAGATGGTGTATGATGGTTGGTTTTGAAAGTTGGTTGGGTAAAGCTTAAATTCAATAGAGTTGTGAAGGGAAATCCTAGTGAATGTGGGGTTGGTTGCATGGTAAGGGACCATGAAGGGAAAATATTAGTGGAGAAATAAACCTTCTTGGGGATTGGAATAAACAATGAGGTGGAGTTTCAAGATACTTTTATTGGGCTCCAATGTGCCAAAAATGGAAATTTCTGAAAAATACACTTGGAGGGGGACCCATTAATCAGAATCAATGCTATTAGGTCAGGATGGACACCTAATTAGAAGCTAAGGAAGTGGCTCACTCTGATTAATCAAATTTTGTCTAAGGTGGATGAATGTAGGGTATCGCATATTTACCGTGAAGGCAACACAATGGTGGATGACTTAGCAAAAAGGGCCTTATTGTTGGGGCCATTTGTTTTGGCATAAGCTTCCTAGACTTGGCGATGAGCTAGTACATATTCTTGGGGGAGGTGACAGATAATTGATGTTTTGTACCAAGTGATTCATGTGGTGTCAAGGTGATGAGTGTGGACGAGCATAAAGGTTAGTGATTTCTAGGTTTATTGACATGAATCAATTTAGCAGTGCAGGTGTGGCGCACGCTAGATATTATAGTATGGACACAACAATCCATTTGGAGAGTTTGAAGAGTCAGCTGGCATTCATGGGGGAGGTGATTGAGAAGAGATTGGGGAGTGTTTTTAAAATGAAGCACTACCCAATTCTTCACACTTTGAAGATGGTGCTCGATGGGGAATTTCTCCACTCCTATCACAAGCACAAGGTTAACATGGATATATCAACTATGTTTTTGGCCTTGATTCTAGACGCACGGGAATTGGAGGAGATGGCACACCAATTGTGCAAGAAACTGGTGTGGGGTAGATATCACATTGGTCTAGAGGATGTTCTGGAAAATTATGTTGAAGGTAGGGGTGTTCTATTTCTAGGTACTATTATTTTCTAAGTCATCACAGGGTGCCTCTGGAGAAGTATCCTTTGGTTTTCTTGAATGACTTGACTTCCTTCCCAGATTCAGTGTGGTTGTGTCAAAGATTATTAAGTTTCTAAAGTAGATTTTGGGGTTGGTACCGGACGAGGGCATGGACTGGTTGCAAGCATACATCACCTCTAAAGGTATGGTGGATGATGGAAACACAACCACCCGAGGAAACCTCAGGATTCACAATCACCTTAGGTGATCTATGTTTCTTTGATAGAATGTGGCTTGAGGGGTTGGGTGGGGATTTCACATGCAATTTGGCTTGGCGGGTGGGTGCCAGTGGTTGTGTATTTTAATCGTTTGGTTGTCTTAGAGGGTGGGGATTTTGTCAAATTTGGTTTGTATGGCAGGAATATAATAGCATTTGTAACTACTCAGGTATGTCACTGCACCATTTTGGGTATGGAGTGCTAGATTATACTAGATAATGTATATGGTCATTTAGTTTCCTTGTTGGGGTAGTGTTTTGGTTCGGGGGCTTGACAACAAGCTGTTTTGGTGATTCGGTTTGGGTTTTGGGAGGTCTGTTGATGGCTTCCTGGTTGAAGAATGTATTGTTATTTTTTTAAATTAATATATGGGTGCATCCCCTTAGCTGTGTTTGCACTGATAAAAGAGAGCTCAAGTGAAAGTTTTGAAGAGGAAGACTTTGTTGTGACAAAAAATAATTGAGCATATTGAAGAACTTGAGGAAGAATCTCTTACTCCACCTTTGAGAAGATCCACAAGATAATGTAATCCAGCTAAAATGTATAGCCCACCAAATTTTCATTATTTATTTATTTTATTAAGTACTAAAAATAAACCAAGATCCTATAAGGAAGCTATTCTTGCAAATGATAATGAGTCTTGGAAACTAGTCATGCTAAAAGAGGTGATGGCTTTAGACTTGTGTGATGTCTAGGATATTGCTCACTTGCCTAAAGGAAGAAAGGGCATTGAATGTAAGTGGGTCTAAAAAAGTAAATTTGGAGTAGATGGTTCATTGGAAAAGAACAAGGCTAGACTGGTATCTAAGGGTTATTCCTAGAGAGAGGGAGTTGATTTTGGTGAAAATTTCTCTCTTGTTGCTAAATTAACTTCTATTAGATTTACTTTATTTATAGTTGTTGGTTATGATTTTGAAATTAAAAAAATAGATGTTAAGACTACATTTTTGCATGGATATTTAGAAGAGGAAATTTATATGCAACAACCAAAAGGACTTGAGGTAAAATGGAAAGAACACTTGGTTTGTAGGTTGAAATGGTCTCTTAATTATTTGAAATAATCACCTCAAATGTGGTATAAATTTTTTGACTCTTTTATCTTGAAATTGGGTTTTTCTAAAAAGTGAAGAGGATCATTATGTTTACATTGGATGTATTGATGTTTGGTTACTAATTATTATCTTGTGTGTGGATGATATGTTTTTAGTAACATAAAAGGTATGATTAGTGAGCTAAAATCTCAATATTTAAACACATTTGAAATGAACGATTTCGGGGTAGTAAGGTACATATTGGGAAAGGAAATATGAGGAGATTGAGGTGAGATAAAGCTTTAGTTATCACAAAGTAAGTATGCAAAAAACATTTTGCACATATTTAGTATGCATGATTGCAAACTAGTTAAAATTCCTTTACCATTTGGTACTAAGATTGATTTAGATATGTGTCCTAAATTTGAAAATGATTTTGAGGATATGTCTAATGTGTCATATGCTAGTTCTTTAGAAATTTTGATGTATGCAATGGATTGCACACTAGACTAGATATTTTCCAAGTAGTGGGAGTTTTGAGCAAGTTTATGCCTAACTCTGTAGAGAGCATTAGAATTATGCAAAGACGGTGTTAATATATTTGTGTGGTAATTTTGACTAATGTTTTGTTTATTCTATTACTAATGATGTGGATAAGACATTCAACATACTAAGTTTTATTGATGTGGATTGGGTAGGAGACTTGGATAGTTAAGGTCTAATAGTGGGTATGTGTTTATTTGGAGGAGCTATAAGTTGGACATAATAAGGGGCAGCATATAGTTGCTTCATCCACTATTTAAGTAAAGTATATGGCTGCTATCCATGTTTCTAAGGATGTAGTATGGTTATAAATATTATGTGTAAGTATTGGGTTTGATTGTAGAACAATTTATATTGGTTGTGATAGCTAGCTCAGTGCAATTCATTTGGCCAAGAATCTTATGTATCATGCTTAGAATAAGCATGTGGATGTTCAATACCATTTTGTTCGTGAAATGATTGCTAATGGACAAATTGAGTTGAAGAAAATTGACACTCAGGTGAATGTTGCAAATTATCTCACCAAACCTATGAGCACGTAAAATTTTTCTTGGTGTAGAGAGGCCGTAGAACTTGTTTCTTGTGCTTAGTTTATTCCATGATTATCCGACCCCCCTAGATCTTGCAAGGTATTCGACAAGTGGGAGAATGTTGGAAATTAAGGTGTCTCAACCTTAGCAATTTCTAAGTTATTTATTTATTATTATTTTATATTTTCCCATTGTTATTTGGCATTTATATTATTAAATATTTGTGCTTTATCAAAATGGGTGTGAGATTTTGAGTTGGCATTGTTGTCACATGTCGGTGCCTTGAAAAATAAGTTATTAGTTGTCAAATTATGCCTATTTATTGGTCTAATATGGAAACCCTATTCATAAGAATGTTATGACCATTTCTATGATAAATGTAAGGGTTACAAATAAGAGAAGATTGTTTTGGATGTGAGAATCAATTATGACACATGTAAGAATCTTTGAATACACTATTGACAATTTATGACACATGTAAGAGCATATCCTAACTTTTAGGGATTTTATGACAACCTATAAAAGGATGTAAAGTCATGTAAAAGATTGTGTTTAGCATGTAAGGGTCATATGGATTTTTTCCATGACATTTTGGAACCCATTTTTAAACCCATGGTAATGTTTTATGGTGGTATTTTTAGCCCACACGAGTCTATATATATTGAGGGCTTGAGATGGAGACATTATGAGATGTTTTACATGTATATAGATGCTATTGGATTCGATATAGGATTGAATAAATTAAATGTATTGTAATCTCTTTAAATAATATAATATAGATTTTTCTTCTTTTCCTAGTGGAGTTTTTTAGCCAAAAGGGTTTTCTCCACATAAATATTTGTGTTATGTGTATGGATCTTAAGTTGTGTCAATTTCTTTATTGTTAAACCATTTCTCCATTGGTATTCTACAATTTAGATTTTAGATTTGCAAGTTAATTATATTTCTATATTATAGTGGTTGCTTTTATTTCTAATAACACATTCTTCCTATGATTGTACCATATGTTTATTTGGTAACTAATTTAATCTATATGATAAACATTAGATTTTAAAGATGTGGTGACGACTCTATGATGTGAACTAGCTACATTTAGATTTTTGGAGTTCTTTGTTGGTTTAAATTTGACCTAATAAGTTTTCTTATGTTTCACAAGGATGATGAGGAATAGATGGAGGAGTTTGAAGCTATGTTTTCTCTTCAACATTATTTTACTCATGCATATAATTTGGTTAATTAGGGTTTGAGGGTATAAAAGGATTATCAATTCCTAAAAATAAAAAATATTGAAACAAAATATTATAAAATAGATTTCATTTTAATTGTATATGCTTAAAAGATAAAAACCTTACCTCCTCAAACATATGGATGTTGTGGTGGTATTGTGTTGGCTTCAATCCACTCAAAGGCTTTGTAAACATGCTCACACTTTACCTTGCTCGTATTTGGTCATTGGAAGAAATGGGGTCAAGCTCAAATGAGCTTGGCCTTTATTTTTTATATTTTAATTAGGTATAACATGAGTGTGTTATAACATGTTTGTGCTACGGGTCAATAGTGATCCTCCCAAACTTGGTCACTATTGAGCCATAATGCACTCACATTTTTTCGTTGATGGACCAAAAGTGGCGGTGATCAATTTTTTTGGTCCCCCATATTTGTGCACATGCTCATTAATGATATTACATTCATCCACATACCTAATTGAATAAATTTAGGTTTATCTTGTGCTTCAAATGTGTTATTTTAGAATCTACGAAGTCCTCATTTAATTTGAAATGATCAAACCCACTTAACCCTCAAACCATGAAAAAGAAACCTCCAAACTTTAGAAAAGTCAAAATCCTTTGACAAGACAAACCAAAGGTTGAAACCCTTTATATCACCGCCCTAATAAAAATATTAACTTTCATCCACCTCAATCAATCATCCTAAAATCCCTCATCTAAATCATACATCCATATTTTCAGCATAACCCATAATCCAATCCCAAATACTCTCCCTATTTCAAATATTACATAATCAAATCCAAATCACGTAAAATATAAAATATAAGGTAATCTTAATTAAATTCCCTCCACTCATCCCAATCTGAAATCAACTACCCTCTAATCAATTCCACCCAAATCAACACAAAATAAATGACCAAGACCCTAATATCAACCATCCAATCCTAATTGATCTTACTTAAGACTGAGGCAAGCTTATGTTAGAAACCCAAAATTAAATCAAAACCAAACTTGCTTAAGAAATTTTCCTATCTTAAATATATAATATCAATAAGATTAAATCATCCGAAGGTCTTTATCTCATAATTATACAACTAATTCAAACCCAAATCAACACTAATCCCATCAATACTAATCCAAAAATCTAAGTTAATCCAAAATATAATTTTAGAAAATCAATCTCAAAATCATTTGATATAAAAAAAATCTTAAATACTAAACTTGAATAATCTCATCATTCATCCTAATCGAAATCCAAAATCATGACTCTTTTTTTTTATGAGTTCCCTTGTCACTCTAAAACTCCTTTCTTTGATGATGTTGTTAGCTTTGTTGATCAAGAATAATATACTCCATTTGGACATAATTATGATAATGAAAATATTATGGATAAATATGAATTCACTCATAAACCCTTAGATGGTATGACCTTAAGCAAGCTTACCACAAGCTCCAATTTCCCATCCATAAGAACTTTAGGTCAAGAATTGGCTAGCACAAGCTATTTTTCCACTCCTAAAGAGATATCTATTGGTCACCATTATGGATCAAATGAAAATGAAATCACCTCCCATCCATATAAAAAGACCACCCCTCTTTTGAGTGCCCTGTACCTCCACATCCTATGAAAATCCTTCATCCTCAAAACCTTTGCAACTAGCCTGTCCAACCCAAACACCAATAAAAGCAATATCAACATTAAGTATTTTCTCAAAGGGATATTTACAAAGGATACTAACTCATAGAGCACAAGATATGCTATGGAATTTTGGAACACCACTCATTCTATTCCATCCATCAAAGTCCTCACATCCATTGAAAACCACATCCATGCATATTGAAGATGCTTCCTTCATCTATGTACACAAATAAGAGAATCCCTCCATGTACTAATCATAGCTAATAATAAAAAACACCACTCCTCCCTCATCCCATCCAATAAAATACATATATGCTGAGAGATTGTTTCAAAGCATACCCAAACACTTTCTCATCAAAATCAAGATCCAAGAATCCCTATTGCACCTGTCCCTAAATCACAATCCTATCATCTCAGTTCCTCCAGATTTATCTTTTATAATTTTCTTGTCTTTGAGGATACTACAACTACTACCATTCCATAGCAATCTAAAACTAGATTTGCATCTTGTTTCCAAATCAACAAGTATCCCATTCCCAATTATTTTTTTAAAACATGCATAATAAGACAAAATGGTTAGCCCTTCATGATTAAGTCATCTTGGAACTTGTCCAATTCAAATAAGATCCAATGTTTCAAGCCCTTGACTATAGATCTCACAATAAAGACCTTGGGGAGACCTCCAAAAATCCTAAGGATTTTTTTTCTAAAATTTTAGTAGGTACTTCCTATTGCTCCTATCATGAGGTTACTATGATTAATCCTTCCATCAACCTCATCACCTCCGCCACTAATAATTTCATTAACGTTATCCATCCATTTGCTAAAACCCCCCATAAAAATCATCGAAGGAACAAATCATTAGACTTATTCTAACATGTTGAAGGCATCACTTAATTCATGAGATTCAAGAAAAACTCTCCCAAGGGACCATACCATCACATTTGGATATAATTTGGATGCACAAACATATAAAACAAAGAATCCAAAAAAATGAAGATCACCATGTTGCAACATACTGACATGCACTAGCAAAGAAAAATCCAATCCAAAATTTAAATAAATGTAGAAGGCCACATAGATCCATCAATCACAATGGAAGCATAAAAATAGAATGGGTATTGAACAAAAATGTAATACATTGAAGAGCATCCCAATATACTCCTCTAAAATATATCTCCATCCCTAAAATCCCTACCCACCATTCTGATCCCAATTCCAAATCCCTCCATCTAAATCTAAACATTCCCATCCTAAATATCATACATCCATTTGGTTTCCTACTTCACCAAATCCCCAAATCCCTTCATCTAAATCCAAGCATCTTGATCCTAAAAATACTACATCCATTTTGGGTCCCTCCTTCCCCAAATACGTATCCCCCATCCTAATCCCAAATCCCTCCATCTAAGTCCAAGCATCCCCATCCTAAAATCCTACATAAATTTTGGGTCCCTCGTTCCCCAAATCCACAAATATCTAATCCCCCATCCCAATCCCAAATCCTTCCATCTAAATCTAAACATCCCCATCCTAAAAGTCCTACATCCATTTTGGGTCACTACTTCCTCAAATCCCAAAATCCCTATTTCCCATCCCAATCGTGAGACCCTTAAATAAATCCAAGCATCCCCACACTAAATTCATACATATGTTTTGCCCCCCTACATCCCAAAATCAATAATCTTAAATGTCCAATCTAAATCCCAACATCCAAAATTCCATCCTAATTCATAATTGCAATGTCCATCATGTTGTGTGCAATTGTTGGTCCTAGTTTCCCGAGGCCCTAAAACATTTTCTATGCTTCCCTCATTTCATCCTTTCATTCACTAATCTTTCAAAACCCTATCCACTAGATCTCACCTATATCCACCATCACATCCCTTTAATCCTAGTTGTTGCCTAATCCCCATCACACTCCATCTACTTTGAAATCCATTCTATTTCCCTTGAGAACATCCTTCATTGTCATTTAGCTATGATGGTATCCTACTTATATTTTGGAGAAGCCAACTTAACAACTACCAAGGTTTCTACCAACACTTATTAATGCCATAACAATCCACATGGTATGCAAACACCATTTATGTAGTAAGAGATACTATCACCATGGAAGTAGATGCTTGAGTCCATCATGCCAATCCCTATCTCCATTGTACATATCCTCTATCCTTAATCCAACTCCAACCATCCCATCCCAACATTCAACAAGCATAAAAATCTAAATCTCCATCCAACCCATCCAAAAAAAAAGCAAATTAAAACTAAAATATAAAAGAAGTAAATGGAAACAAATTGTCCAACAACGAAAACCATTCATATGGTGCCTTGGGCAAGTACTATGATCAAATCTTGGTAAACATGCATCATGCATAAGTATGCTATCTAAGAGCACTCTATACTTGGGATCAAACTTCTCCTATCCTATCCATCCCATCCTATCTACCCAGTTGTTATGTGCAAGTGGATTAATTACTTAATTAATTGATTTTAATCAATTAATTGAGGGAGGTTTTTGAGAGAATTGAAAAAATGCTATTTCTTCCTTTGGTCTTTGTCTTGGTATTTAAAAACTTATACTTCCCCTAAATGGTGATTATGCCATAAATATTTGGTCTTTGTAAACCCTTTTTTCATCTATTTTTGTCACTTTTTGTAGGGTCACACTCCTATTCATGCATACATGTCTTTGCACAACCATGATTTAGTTAATTTTTTTGGTGCCTTACATAGGTGTGTGATATCAAAGGTATGCAAAATTTGTCATTTTTAGCTAGCACTATTAGATGCACCACTTTAGGCAAATTTCACTTCAACAAATGACCATTTTAGGGCACAAATTTTCCATGGCATAATAAGCTAATTTGTGGGTTCCTTTTCATCTTTTAAATGCTTCTAATTAGACATGATTTATTTTTGAATAACCATCCTAAAATGAGCATTGGTTCCTTTAGCTCTTGATGCTTTGATTAGACACAATTCAATCGATGAGTGTCATTATTTAGGCACAATTCTTTCATTCTTTCACCATGATTTGAGCATTTTGTAATGACAAACTTGAAGTGAACCCAGTTTATCACCTTTCTTTTTTTTGTTGATTGAATTCTATATTAGAAATGCTACTTAAAAGCATGCCTTATGCAACTCTTTTAACCATTTTCCATATCCATCATCTACAGGGATTTAAACAAAACAATCTACAAGTCATTAATTGGAATATTGGACCTTGATAGACAACTTTGCTACTTGACCAAAAGACATTATTGTCGACCAAACAACCTTGCTACTTGACAATAAAGCATTATTATTGACCTTGTCTTGACACAAGGATGATAAATTCATGACAAAATATGAGCATTAGGTAGTTCAAACATTGAGTTTTGAGTGGGTACAATAAGGATGATAATATGTTCTTTTATTATGTTATTCACCAATGTTCATATTCTTTGGAGATGCAAATATGCCAAATTCATTGGAGATGCAACTATGCCAAATTCAATCCCTAGTGACTTTGATAGACTAGATCTCCTTACTTGTAATAACTTCAAAAAAAATGATTTCTAATTTAAACATATTCTGTCACGATATTAAATCAATTATATACAAATAAAAATAACAACGATAATATAATTAAAATATTTTTGTTAAAAAATATTAAATTTGTTAGTTAAAAATGAGAAAGGTGCTCATTAAATTAATCATCCTTCTAACCTTACTATTTAAAATAAATTAAAAGATTCATATTAGAATAAGTGCATAAAATGATTTTTAACTCCAAGAAATGAATTTACACCGTAATGTAGAGAATGTCAATAAAATTATTATTATTAATTATGACAAAGCTATTAAGTATAATCACTAAGGATATACGGCACATGTGGCATACGTCAATCCTAAGATGATACAAGCATAAGCTACTAGTCTATGTGCTTCAATTGATTGGTTTTTTATCATGTTTGGGATATACATTGATAATTCACACAGATGGAAATTCTTCACCATTCTTCTCTTCTTTCGTGCAGAACATGTACCTTTTCAAATGGGCAATGGATGAGGCATTCAAATTTAGAAAGGAGAAGAAGAGTAAAATTAAGAGTGCATTGCAATTACAGTAAGAAGAATGAAGAGATAGGAAGTGCAGAATGGTTTGCAAAGGCAACCCCACTGGAGGTTTTAGGTGTGCAGGATGATTGCACAGAGGATGATATTAAGGCAGCTTTTCGAGCGAAGGTCAGCCTTTTGTACTTAACACTCCAACACTTAGTCATATACTATTTTCCAATGCTGCCCACTTGCTATTTATGCATGCCATATAAATTTTAGGAACAGAAAAATTACTTCAAACTTACAACGGGTTTCAAGGAAGATCTTTTCCTCAAAAGACTGTAAAACTAACATTCGAGCCTTTGCGTCTAGACTTTCTAACTGAACACCATATTGAAATTCCTCGACTTATTATTTATTAGCAATTCACATCTTCCATGCGACACTTTCGCCATTTTGGTTGAACTCCTTTTGTTGAGCCATCCGATTCATGATAATTGGACTAGTTCCACTGTTCCGCTGAAGGAATTTCAGTGTGGATAGTTCTTTATGCAGCTTGGCGGATTCTAGTTAAAAATGATCAAGAAACCAAAGTTATGTCTTTTGCAATGTACCCACATATTTATGAATAATTGTAAGCTCAGAATTCTGTCCTTCTATAAACAGTAAACAAACACCAAATTTGCAAATGAATTAAGATATCTTGCTGCTGTTTTAAATAGGCGTGTATACCATAGCAGTGTAGTGAAATTGAAAAAAGAGGGGAGAAAGCGGGGAGAGCGGGAATGGACCAGGTAGCGGGGCGGAGGGAGGGAGAGAGAGGAGGGAGAGAGTAGAGTTAGAGAACAAGATATTAGAGGAATAGAGAAAGAAAGAACAAAGAAAGAGAGAGAAACAAAGCTAGCATGTGTCGCTAGAACTAGAAAGAGTGAAAGCAGGAAGCAAATGAAAGGAGAGAAAGCCCTATCAAAAACGAAATACTAATAAATACAAGAATAACAAATAATTAAGAAAATCGAAAAACAATTCAAAAATGAGAAAATATCAAAAATAGGGCCAAGTATGGCAAATGAGAGGTTTGGGATGTATGATGAATTGAGCTGGCCAATATCAATAGCTGATTCTAGGTCCTGGCCCATTACACTTTAACAAGTAGAGAAATTAGTAAATGTTTTGTTTCCTTGTTGGAGTTGAAGAGCTAAAATGTTAGAGAATCCAAATGCGAGTGATCACAGTGCCCTCTACATTTTGTAATGATTATTTAGAGTTATTTTGAACTTGGAGTAGTTAACGTAAAGTGCACCATAATATATTTTTTGATTGGTACTTGAGGGATATACCGGGGCCCTCGCTCAGAGAGTATTTGCATTTTACAAAAAGATACAAAAATCAGGCCTAGCCCAAACTGGAAAAAGTTTTATGTGCCATATAAACTGGTTTTTGGAAAACCAAAGAAACAGAAGGAAAGCAAGCAGCACAAGGCCGAAGGACACCAAACCATAAGACGCTTGTTGAAAAACCTGCATCAACTCAGCAAACAAAAACCAACACAAAAATGGAGTTCCGATACTTTTTTAGATTACTATTTGAGGATCTATTAGAGGGCCCCAAGCCTGCAACAGAGACAATAACAAACACAAAACCCCTGCATAAACAACCCTTAAATAAGGTGTAGCAGGCAAGCACGTACAGATTAAACAGTATAAAAATTAGAAAACTTTCAGAACTCATACCACTACCAAAACAAAGGAACACCACCCACAACAAGTATAAGAACAAGCACTAAAAACTTTCAATGAGTAAACATCCACTGGCCACCTAAAGAAGCTTTGGCAATCCCCAATGAGCTGCACCAGCATCAGTTGGAGCAGCAATTCAATGGTTGTATGCCCTTCTATAAACTCCATTGTGGGAGACAGCCACCAGATGAGTCTTAACCATAGTCAGGCTTCAGCCAATTCTGGACCTTCAAATTTGATGCCTTCAATTATTTCTGCGTGCTGTATGACATGAAACAGTGCATCATTTGCAAGCAAAGGATGCGTATAACCCATAGTTACGAGACTCGGACTTGGTGCGGGTGACTTGACTTGGGACTTGGGACTTGGTGCCCTGACTCAGCATAGACTCGGCAAAATGAAAAACTATAGAAATTTAGAGATTTTTAAGGATTTAAAACTTGTTTCATGCACCCTTTATTAAATAGATCTTAAAGACACAATAACATCATTAAATAGAAGCAAATTTGATCACATACACAAGTATACATCGATCACATAAGTATAAACGCAAATTTTAGCTGAAGGAAATAAAAAATGGAAGAGTTAATTTTTAAACTACTATTATGCCCTTAATAAATTTTTACCTGGCTGCAATGTCATTCAAGTAGCCTTATGCTCCAAATTGATTATGGCTGAAATGGACAAAAGAAGAGTACCAAGAGCTTCATCCCTTCTATCAAGCCATTTTCTTCTTTCTTTAGCTCTTGCGGGTTTTGGATCACACCAACACAAAAAGTTTAAACCAGCAAGCTGAAACTGAGGAAAGTGAAGAAGGTTCAGAAGAAAAGTCTGGGGAAGTGAAGGAAAGTGGTGGCACTCTTGCCAAGATCTCTAGCCTTAAAAGAAGTAACTCATTCAAACTTAGAGGGTTGTTGAAGGGGCAGCAAATTGCTGCTCTAATTGATACTAGTGATACACATAACTTCATTGACAGAGATATTGTAGCACAACGTGGGCTCAAAACTAGGAAATTTGGAGGTTTTCGAGTCATGGTTGTCAATGGTAACACAATGTCTTGTGTTAGGATACCACAATTGAGGATCCTATTAAACCACTACTAAGTCAATGCTGACTTCCACGTTGTCAACATTGGAGGCACAAATGTCGTTGTGGGTATGTAGTGGTTTCGTTCTTTAGGGGAGATCACCTTGAGCTTAAAATCCATGGAGCTGAAATTTCAAGATGGTGATAGGAAAGTGGTATTGAAAGGAATGACTAATGGGGGATGTCAAGTTTGAGCAATCAGGATCAACATTGGGAGGGTGTTCAGGCACCAACCAGTTGTTATTCTAATTCATTTACTTGCACTTATAGTTTGAACAACAGATTATTTTTTAGGCATAGCTATGATGTTGGAGTGTACGGAGTTGAAAATGAGGAAGTTAGAGTTAACCTTCTCAAGTTTACCTGTATGGTGCCACAAGTATATGATTGTGGAGAGCAATTCTTCAAGGAGTTGATTAAGATCATGTTGAGATTGGTTGCTCTTTTTAAGAAGGAACTTCAAGAGGTTACATTTGTAGGTACCCGACATAACAGTGTTCCAAGTGGGGGGAGCTACAAATTTCCCAGACATATTTGGGATTCTGGAGTCATATTGAGTTTAATTTAGAATCAATTAATGCATGACTTGCTATTGCTTAGGGATAAGAAATCTTGGGGAGGGAGGATTGTAATGTCCCCTTTTCAGTCTTAAGTCTATCAATTATCGTCAGTCTATTTTTGAATTCCTGCAGGCTAAACGGAGGAGTTCAAGGGATTCCAAGATTCTTGGAGGATTCTTGCTAGCACTTTCAAGGTGCATTTGTAGAGGGTTGCCAAAGTGTTTTTTGGGTTTTTTTGGGTTTTTTGAGATCCTTAGTGGGTAGTAATTGCTATTTTTAGCAATGTCTATTTTTAACACTTACTAATTTTAGTAAGTTTTAGTGCATCTCAGATTGGGCTAATATGGCGTTTGGACACACTATTTTTAGCAATTTGATATTTTTAGTAAGTGTAATTTTGGGCACTTGGTCATGGCAGTAGTTCAGTGCAGGGTTTCCAGTTCTGGCAGTTCAATATGCAATTCACTAAGACTAAATTCAAGACCAAATCGGTCTTAATTCACTCAGACTGAATTCAAGACCAAATCGGTCTTAATTCACGATTTCATAAGAAAAACTGACACCAATTTGCATCAAGTGCATTTGGAGGGTTGATTCAGATAATTTGATAGGCATGGTCACCCAAAGTCCACATGGTTTCTGTAGAGAAGGGGGATTTGCTACTCACGAGTTCTCTTCATTCAGAGAGCCTCACGAGGCGAATTGCCCTAAACTACCTCAAGGAACAGCGGTGAGAGTTCTAGAATCCGAAAGAGTAGTGTTGGCGTTTAAATTCGCACCTTTGGAATGTGAATTTGAAACGGACAGCTATGCATAGTAAAATTGCTCTTCAAATTAGGAGGGGAAGCTCCCTCTTGGTGATGGTGTGAAATAAAGTAAATTAAAACTAATTTGCCTATCTTTTTGTTTCTTTTTGTTTCAGCTAGAGCAGAAGGTTTATAAAACACAAATGCCGCAGCTGAGATTTTCTGATTAAGAATTCCAACTACAACTAACTTCAGCTAAAGACGTTTCTAATAACTCAAGTAATACGTAGAGCAAGAGAATTAGAAATGAACAAGATTGATTATCTGACAAAGTGCTTCAATAAACTCTTTCCCAACATACACCTACTTACTTTCAATGTAAGCTGAAATTAAGTTCATAAAAGCATAACACAATAAACGAAAATCTAAGACGTTATACCAAGGCAAAGGAGGCTCGTGATTTTATTTCTCAAACTTCTGGAACAAAATCTACTAAAAACATGCCTGGAACAAGAGTTTGCAACTAAAGAGGCTTGCAATCTTGTTCTTACACAATAGGAACAACAATTACAACAACTCCTTGTTGGCTAAAAGAGACTCAACAATTCGCTATCATAAACACACTTAAACAACACTGAATAACAAATAGAAGGCACTTAGGCTCAGCATTTTTTTATCACTAGCATGGTTAAAAAAAACTAATGAGAAAAGGCTCTTATTTATGGGCAAGCAGAGTAGGGAACCCTAAAATCTCCTTGCTTTTACAATCTAGGGCTCGCTTAGCAAGCAAGCTTTATTTCTAAATCTAGAAAGAAGATAACATCTAACACCTAAGAAAGCAGGAAAAGCAGGAAATGCCAACTATTACAATTTATCTTCTTTCTCTTCTTCGAAGAATGGATAAGAATTGCTCCAAGAATAGAAAAAAAGCTTCTAGATGAAAGCTTGCTTTAAATCTCAATGACATCCGCTAAAAAGCAGGAAACTGTGTCCTGGTTCGATGCATCTATCCCATCAATAGCAAAGTTGTGTTTTTCCAAGATATCTTCTCCATTTGCAATTGATCTCAGGAAATCTTTGAGCTCATTGGCCGCTTTTTCAAATTTTGCTGACATCATGGCAAGGTGATTCATTCTGCCACCAACTGTATTGCTGCTATCACAACTGCGAACAATACTCTGAAATTGAGTTTGTACTTCATCAAGCCCGACATAAGAACCATCTTCAAGATTGTACCGAGAAGGAATCTCAATGACAAACTCTTGGATGAAAAGAAGAGCTTCGATCACCCTTTGTCTGCAGGCAATAAACTCCTCAGATATTCTCTCATAGGTTTTAACCTTGAAGACATGACGCTCTCTCCAAGCAAGGATCTGCCTCTTGTGTTCTTTTGAAGCCGCTGAACCATAGGTTGTATCCAAATCAGCAATGATGATTTCATGCCTTGGTTTTACTTCAGCCACTGACTGTTCAAATCCTTGGATACCTTGACGTAGCTCGTGAGCATTGTCTCTCAATTGAAACATCCGTGCCAAGATCTCCTTTCCTCTGACAATGAAACTCTTGATCCACTCTTGAGTTTGTTGTCCCATATTTTTTACTTGTTAAAAATTGGGATAACTAATCAAAATTTTGATAAAATTTGAAGATTTTCTCTTCTAAGGCACGTATTACGAGGTGCAAAGATTAGCAAATCTCAATTTTAGGTTTACAGTCCTTTGGGTTACCACTTTTCACTTGTTCTTGTCGGTTTTCGTGAAATTCTGAGTCATTTTTAGTGTGTTTTTGGTCAATTTCGGGTTTTTTTGACATCACTGCAAGTAGGAGTTTTTGAGCTTGATTGCAAAACAAGTGTAGGAACTTTTTGAGGTCTTTGCAAGTTACTTTAACTTTTTAAGTTGCTTGTAATTGCTTTTAAAAGGTCCGACTTGCTTTTTAAGTTACTTGCAATGGCATTTAAAAGTTCCGATTTCATTTGAATAACTTGCAAATACCCCAAAAAGGTCCGACCTTTTTCCATTTTCACTTATTTTACTTGTAATGATACTTGAAAAGCCCGATTTCACTTAAAAACACTTGCAATGTCTTCTGAAAAGCCCGATTTTCATTAAAGTTATTTGCAATCACTTAAAAATCACTTGCAAATGCTTGATAAAAGTCATACTTTTATTTTGACTTGCAACATGTTCTCAAAATCCCGATTTAAATGTTTTTGATGAAATGAACTTGCAATGTGTCATAAAAAACCTGATTTCTGAAAAAGAAAACAGGTAATGGCCTTTTAAAAGTCCGATTTACCTTGGTGCAGATCTGTTCCTCTATTTTTGTTGTTTCTCTTCATTTTAATGTCTTTAATCTCTGACTTTTTGGGACGCCATTGTGTAAATCTGAGTTTGCATATGATAAAAAAAATGCTCTTTAAAAACGCGTTTTATTCTTATATTTTTGACGTCTCTCTCTTTATTCACCCTTGACTCACCTTTCTTTCATATGCTTTTTGAGCTGAGAACGCATTTTTCTCTTTTACATTTGAAACGTCATTCTTCTTCCTTCATTTTGCCCTCCATTCAAAAATGTGTTCTCTTTCATTCCATTTTCATACGCCTTTATCAGCTGAAAACGCCTTTCATTTTACCTTCATTTCTAAACGCATTCATTCATTCAAATGCCATTCAATAAGAAACGTATTTCATTGCTGAAAAACGTGTTTCTTATTTTCAGTTATCTTTCATTCGCCATACATTTTCATTCACCCTTCATTCATTTCATTCCATTTGACTTTCATCTCATTTCATTTCACATTCACATTTCATTCCATCTCATTACCATTTTCTAGAAAAGAAGGAAAGAATAAAATTATGCCCTAGATGCAAATCAGGTTTTTGCCCACTCATTGCAAGTAGAGCATTTTTGTCTAAAATGCAACTACAAGTTAGCACAAGGAAATAAACTTGCAATGGTTTCCTATTTTTCCTTCTTTCCACTTTAACTTGCAATGGCTTCCCAAAATCCCGATTATATATTTCACTTGCAGGCAGCCTTCGAAAACTCGAAATTCACTTGTGAGCCCATTTTTGCATCAATTTATCCCTTCCCTTGTCAGTCTTGTTAAATCAAGGCATGGGCATTGTTTTATAACAATTTCATTTTGAATAAGGTGTTATGGGTTCTTCATCAGTGAACAAAAGAAGAAGAGATACAACAGTAATTCATGGAGCAGCTTGAAGGTCAATAATCCTCATGAAACCATCTAGGGATAAAGTAAATCAAGCATGAAAAAAGAACGCAACGAAGAGAAGAAATTCCTTCCTAAAGAAATGATACTACTTCAAGCCTGTTTTAAGGTTGAAGTTCGCCAAGGACACAAAGATCATTAAGAATGCAAATTCCCGTTCCAAGTTCGAGATGTCTTCACCAATCCTGAATACTTCAAGTTCTACAATCCTGAAGCAACATGAAAATCATCACAGATGAAGGATGATGTAGTTAGAGTCGTGTCTTGGACACTTACAATAATTTCAATTATGCATTTGTAATTTTGTTTTGACAAATTACATGTAAAGTCAGAAATTGTAATGGCAAGTAGCCATACTACTCGCATTATTGAAGATTGTAATTACATGTAACCAAATTACAAGTCAAAATAATTTAGGACTATAATTTGGAATAAGTCAATTGCAAGTAGTTGGTGGTTGAGAGAATTTCTCAAGTTAGTTGGGATCCTCCCACCTTTTTCTCATGACCTCTCTCCTATAAATACTTGAGAGGGTGCTTTGTAAATATATCTTTTTGACAATGCAACAAAACTCTGCTAGTTTGTATGTGCACTTTAAGACTTTGAGCTTAGATGTAAATCAGATTACAATCAATTAAAAGAGACAAATTGCTTTCAAACTTTGTGTTGATTCAAGGTGTTATGTGATGACATTTTATGCATATTGATTGTGAGTTTTGTGGTGTTATACAAGAGGGATTCAAGCTCAATTTTGCAGACTTTGAGCTGCTTATTGCGTTTGGAGTTTTAGATTGGTTTTCAGATTTGATACTGCAGACTTTGAGCTGTTTGTCACGTTTGAAGCTATTGTAGAACGCTCAAACAAAGGGGGTAACTTGCAGACTTTGTGTTGCTTTTATTTTCTATGTTTGTGCATTAAAAGTACATCATGTAGTTAGATTTTAAGCTGCTACATACTGTACTTGGTTACGAGAAAATCATTTAAAAGGGTTGATAGGAGAGTAAGTTGTCAAAGACTTTGTGCTTTCAATTTGTTTTCCCGTCTCGGAGGAGCAACGGAGGACTTTGTGCCTTTATGGAAACTTTGCTTCTTTATTTGTTTACTTCATAAATCATTTATGTTTTCAGCTGTGATTCTTTTCTGAAACAAGAGAAAAGAATAAGTGTCTTTTCTGGAAAAAGAGAACAAGATAGAGTTTCACCCAGATTTAGAATAGATTTATAGTTAGAGTGTATTTCTGAATTGTAAAAATAGACAGAAAAGGGGGAGCCTTCCCTTTGAAAATAGGAGAGTTTATCTCACACACTGTGGTTGAAACCATAATTTTGCATATCCTCAAGGTATACAAAATTTTCAACCAACAGAGTTTCCTTCCCATAAATGACCAGTTGTCTCAATTGATGATGATCAACTGGTGTCTCTAAACCTTGGGGCAGCAGCTGGGTTGCCTGCGATGAGCCATGGACGAGGTTAGAAATACAAAGCCTAAGTTGCTGTATTTCAGCCTTGAGGGCTGCTTTTTCTTCCCCATCCTTGAGTACTCTATCCTGAAGGCTTTTAGACACAACTTTGAATAGACTGACATCTGCATGTCTGGTGTTTTTACCAAGGTTAGCCTTGACCATCACAAAGTCGTCCATATCAACTTCATCTCTGTTCTTGTCCTCTGGGGGTAATGCTGTCTCCATGACTATCTCACCATTAGGATTCCTATCAAAGTGAACTTGCTTCTTTGCTTTCTTCTTAGGAGGTTCCTAATAGATGTTATCAAGGTCATCAAAATTCACCTGATATGAAGGTCTTCTTCTTACCCTTCCCAAGGAGCTCTCAAGCCAAGACACGGTAGTATCTTTACTAACTTCCTTGGGAGGTAAAATTTCAAATTCTTCATCATCTTCAATAACTAGGTCAATATGGATTGGTGAAGACCCTGTCAGTGATATAGAATCATGTGCTAAGGGCGCTTCTTCTGTCTCCTTCTGAGGTATAGGCTCTTTTGGAGGAGCTTCTGCTTCAACCGTTGATGGCTCCTGTATGACTATACCTGAGAAGTCTAGCCTCCTTACATTTTTGGTTGACTTGCTGCCCTTCACACCATTTTGAGACCAACTTACGCCTTTCCCTTTTGATTGTGCTCTGGAAAAGGAGGGAAGTGATCGCTGTACCCTTGGCGGCTCTGCTGTTGGTATGGATTTCTTCCTTTTGAGAACTAGGAAGACCTTGCTATGTTCGAGGACTTGCCTCCTCCTTTCTTCAACTGAGAGGGATTCCGTATTAGCCCAATTGACTTGAGGAAGGGGCTGATCTTCAATTCTCTTCCAGGCATACATGGCGAGTAACACATTCTCATCATCCTCTGACAATCCCTCGATATCCTCTGATAGGTAGTCTTTCATCTGGTGAAGAGTGAGCCTACTGTAACTGTGCCTTCGCACTTTGAACTCATTTGTACAATTGGCCCAAAAATCTTCAAGGGCGGATATGTGAGCATAGTTTCTCTCAAGTCGGCCAGCATAGATGCCATGAGGATCATAAGATCGTCTCTTGCTGTAAGGCTTGAGACCAAGTTTGTCTAACTCATCTCCCATGGTTCTTGCATCTGCTGCTATCCTGCATGTATAGATTCCTAGTCCCAATGGAAAATTGAGGGTGGGTTTCTGTTGTGACATTTTTCACACATCGCCCCATTGCAAATGGGGACCCCCTAATTTTGGCTTTGCTTTTCGTTTGTTTTGTCATTGTCTCTCTTTTCTACTGTCTATCTTTCCAGGATTGTGCCCGTCATTGAGTTTAAGCTTGAAATTTTGGCTAAGTCCGAAAAATTAGGGTTTTGAATTTTCCAGCCAACCTGAAGTCAAATGAGGTGAATAAATTGAAAATTGAGACCAACACTGTTGTTAGTATGCTTCCGGCAGGTTTCCACAGAAATTTCATCGAATTCTGACTACTTACTATTTTAGTAAGTGTGCAATTACAGGTGATCCTTCAACATTTCTGAGATTCTGACAATCACACTGCGTCCAGAGCACATCAAGCTACTCACAGGTTAAATTGGAACTAAAACGGATGACTTACTATTTTTAGCAGTTCTGCCTTCAGAGGCAAATTTCGGGGTCTAGATGTTACATTTTCTGATGCATGTCCGGAGATTCCTTCTGGGTTTTTCAAGATCTTCGCAGTGATATGACATGCAAAGCAGGATCACAACTTTCAGCGTTCGACCTTCGGAGGTCGATATCAGGGTTTGCATGCAGAATTTTTCAACGCATGTCGGCATTTTCTTTCTGGGTTTTCCAAGAGCTTCGCGACGACGTAACATGCAAATGGAACTGACCACTTTTCAGGAACTTACTATTTTTAGCCAGTGCTTGCATGTTGGAGATTTTTCTGGGTTTTTCTGGGTTTTCCGAGATTTTTCGGGAAGTATGACATGTGAAATCATCTGGTAACCGGTCAGTCACTTTTCCCGCCGCTTTCTATTTTTAAAAGGTATCACTTGGGCAGCTACACAACACTTCAGAAATGCAAGCTGATCATCATGCAACTGAAACGAGGACAAACGGAGCTCATCTGAGCAACATGCACAAAATTAGGGTTTCGAGCTTCAGCGCTAAAAATGAGGAATCAGAAGTCAAAATGCTCAAAACTGAGGTATCCATCCTGATCAGCATCCTTCCGAGAATCTGCTGGCAGAATTTGAAGGCAATCGGAGAACCTGCTATTTTTAGTAAGGTATTCTAGGCGCAGGCTATAAATAGAAAGTTGATCTCGACGTCGGCACAAATGAGCAAATTCACCAACAACGGGCACACTGTCCAAATTTCAAGACAAACGAAGTTAAGGAAGTCTCAAAAACGAGCACTTACTATAAATAGTAAGTCACTTCAAAAGCGGCTATAAGTGGCAGATCGGCATCAAATCTCGGCAAGCACAAGTCAAACATGTGATAAGTAATCCGTGGCGCGAATTTCAAGGCAAACCGAGTTACAGAGAATGAAGAATCAGATAATTGCTATTTTTAGCAAGTCAATTAGGGTTTCCTAAAATCAAGGGCACAATACAGCAGTCAAGCACGAACAACATCCAGTCACAATCACCATGTTTCAGGCATTCAACACGTGAAATCTGAGCACTTTCTGAGTAATTTCTATTTTTAGCAGGTTGCTAAAAATATCAGTGGCATACGGGTACCGGGCACCGGCAGCTCAATCATGTCACCAGGATCCGAACAAAGTAAAATCCAGCCTTTTGAAGCTTGAAATTAGCTTGAAGTGCAAAATTGAAAAACTTTCTAAAAATAGCAAATTAGGGTTAGCATGATCAAAACACCCTAAATTTAGCAAAGGGCAAGAAATCCACCAAGTTTGATAATTTTTCGGGTCCAGCATCAAAACTTGCTTTAAAAGGCCAAAGGCAGATCAAAATTCCTGAAGTGTTTGAAAAATGAAAGAAGACCCCTCCATTTGCGCCCTTGCAAGCCTGAAGGAGGTTGAAAATTTCTCAAAATTGGAAGTAGAAGACCCCAGATGCGCCTTAGTGGAAGAGGGAGGCTGGAAACGTGCTAAGTGTTGAAACTTGATGCTCCCTAGGCTATTTGCGCCCCTGAGCTTTAAGGATAGGAATTTGTCTAAATTTCCAAATTGAAAACTGGAAGTTCCATGGCTGAAATGCGCCTACCAAGTAAAGAGAGAACTTAAAATATTATTCTAAGTCCTTGAAATTGGAAGAAGAGCCTGTTGAATGCGCCATTGGAGGCAGAGTGTTGAAAGAATTGTGTGAGTATTCAAAATTGGAAGTTCATGGTATAATTTGCGCCTTAGCTTGCAATGAGGAAGTTTGAAAAGTTTTCTAAGGCACCAAAACTCAGAGTAAGAGGGGTGGAATGCGCCCAAGGAACTTGGAGTAAAAAGAAACTTCAAAAAGGGTTGCTAAGCGTGGGAAACTAAAGTTGAAGGTGGTATATGCGCCTTAACTTTGACAGATGACTTCAAAAACGGCTAAGGCATTGAAACTCAAAGTAGATCATGCTATTTGCGCCTTAGTAAAAAGGGTGACTTCCAAAATATTCTAAGTATTCAAGACTTGAAGTTGAGCCTACCTTTTGCGCCTTAAAAGAGGAGAGCCACTTGGAAATTTCTCTAAGTTGTGATAATTAAAGTCCATAGTGCCATATGTGCCCTCAAGGTATTAGAAGGCAAGTGGAGATTCCAAGGCGTGATACATGCAAAGTGAAAGATCCCAAGGCGTTGAGCTAGAAAATATGCTAAGTATGGAAAATTTGAACCTCAACCCCCTAAATGCGCCTTTGCCTGCAGAGAGGTTGAAAAAAAAATTGAAAATATTCCAAGTGAAAGTTGCTCACCCTAAATGCGCCTTAGAGAAAGCATGATTTGAAATTGGTCTAAGTCATGAAGATTGAAAGCTTCAGCACTCATATGCGCCCAGCTTGGATGGAGGATTGATAAATTTTTAAAGGCGTTGGAATTGAAAGCTGGCCATATCATATGCGCCCTTGAAGATGAAGTCTTTGATGAGTGTTTTAAACTAGAAGTTGACCCTCCTGAATGCGCCCACCAAAGTTAGAAGTTTGAAATCCGCCTAAGTGTTGAAATTAAAAGTTCTATATGCCAAATGCGCCCAAGGTGGAGTAAGGAAGTTTGAAAATTGCCTAAATTAGAGAAATGAAGGCACAACATGTGATTTGCGCTCTCTGGGGAAAAGGTCAGGTAAAATTTCTACTAAGTCATAAACTTGAAAGTTGAAAACATAAAGTGCGCCTTGCTTTGCAAAGTTTTTAAATATTCTAAATTTTGAAGTCCCCACCCCTAAATGCGCCCCTCATGGAAATATCAACTTAAAAAAAAATTCTAAGTTTTCAAACTAAACGTAGGCCACTCCAAATGTGCCTAGAAGAGGGAAGTGACTTGAGGAATATTCAAATGCATTAAATAACAGGTGAGGACCAGGCATCATGGCGCCCAAGGTGAGTTTTTCATTTGGAAGAGAATCTAGGCGTGGGAATCTGAAATTAAGTGCCTCATATGCGCTTTTGACATTAGAAATGTTTGGATTTGAGGCTGGACCCACTTTATGCGCCTAGGGAGTGGTGGACATGAAGAATGTTCAAGGCGTTGAAATTACAAGTTCCCCTAGCAAAGTGCGCCCAAAGATGTTGGAAGAGGAATAAGCGCCCATGCAAGTTGATGAAATATTATTTTCTCGTAAGTATTGATATTTAACTATCACCTTAGAGAAATGCGCCCAACTTGAGGGAGTATTAAAATGTGCCAGGACCTCAATAAAATTGGCAGTAAATACGTTGAAGATGCCAGCCGCACAGGGTCAACGAGAAATTTCAAGTCAGAGCAAAGAAATATGCGCCTAGAGTTGAAGAAATGAAATAAATTTGATGAGAAATTTTTTTTTTTTTTTCTAAGGTTCAAAATTAAAAAAATTAAATGAACCTGTTCGTTGAGTACCCATGGATTCGAAGCGTTCTAAAGGAAATTTTCTTCTGGGTATTGAAGATTATCGATGAGGAGTTGATTTTAAAGTCTTCCATGCTTCGCTTCGGCCTTCAGGGTGAAGATTTTTGATGGGCACCAGGTTGATGAGTTTTCCTAAGGGAAATTTGAAAATTTTCTGAGGCAAAAACGAAGAAAACGTGTTTTCAAGGTGAAATTCTCCAGATGATGAATTTGAAAGAAACTGCCTAGGTGAATTTGCTCGAATTCTTCGTGATGATAATCTTCTTGATCCAGAGATAGATAAAATCAAAGTTGTCGGAGCTCCAGCAGGTGAAATGAATTTCTTGAAGATGCAGTTGAAGCTAATTTTGTCAAGGATGATACGTCCTTGAGGATGATGAAATTTGGCTGAGGCATGAAGAATTTGAACACGAAGTTGGCGATGAACGCTTGGAGATCAAGGCATGAAAATCAGGTGAGTAAGTTGAGTTTATATTGTGAAGTGTTCTAATACTCTTCTCCTCGCTTGTTTTGCAGGAGGAACGTCAAGGCCAAGCGTTGATGATTTAAGTGATCCAAGACGATGTTTCCACTTCGAAGGAAGAAAAGTTGCGAGAAAATGGCTAAGTGTTGGGGCTCAAGTGACAAAGATAAAATGTTTTCAAAACTCAAGATGGAGAAAAGAATGGAAGCTCGAGCAAATCAAGAGCAGTTGAACTCCAGATTCTATCAAATTTTATTATCTGAGGAGGCAATCTTAGAGAATCTTTTACCCTCCAAGCGATCAACAAAGCAAGAAGATCGAGAACAGTGTGAACGCGTCTGCAAAAGGGAATCTTCTAGAAGGAATAATGGACATTATGGCTCATTTATTACCCCTCTCTTTTGTGGCGGTTTTTAGGGAAAATCATGTTTAAGGCTGAGGTGGCACGATCTGGGCCATCCAGCCGATTGTAATCTGAGCCGTCCGTTGGACTTGGCCAGCTATATAAAGGGGGAGTCCCCCTCATTTGTACCTTCAGTAGACAATTCATGAGACAGTAGAATTAGAGTAGAAGTTAGAATAGAGAGACAAATTAGAATTAGCTTAGTATAGATTGATAGAGTAGTTGAAGAAGAAGGAAAGTTTTTCCTTAAAACTTTGTAAGAAATTGTTGTGAACACTCCCAATAAAAAGAATTTTCATTGATGATGAATTTCGTCTTTTGTTGTGAGTAGCTAGCAAGGTTTCTTCGTCCTTCTGATTCGAGTAGTGACTTAAAGTAGAATAAGTTTCATTTCATGCAAGCAGTAGATAGTAATTGTGGAATGTGGTCTTCAATTTGAGTAAACTTCGTCTATCCATACCACTAGTGCGTTCGCTGATGGTGAATGCGCCTTGTGTGGTCAACTGGAATATCATGTACTTAACTTCGATCATGATATGTATGTTTATATGCGTCGTTGTGATGGTATTTTCATGCCAAGTTATGATCTGAACACCTTGAGCTACTCCTCTGAAGATTGCACCGGTTCTGTGGAGGCTGTCCGAAGCGAGGCAAAGCAGAGCTTGGTTGAAGCTTGTGAGAATTGATTGCCATGTCCACGCCTTAGAGTAGATTAGAGCTCTCTAAACCCTGCATTTTAAATTCAGTACTTTCAAGTTAGTTTAGGAAACAAGAACTTCATAGACAAATCTTTTGAGCATTTGAATTCCTTTCTCCGCTGCTGAACAATTCCGTAAGTCCCCTTGAAATACCAGCAAATCACATCGAGCCAAACTGAGCCTATTCGCACTGAAAGAACCTTGGAGTTGAACGCACGAACTTTCTTGCAATCTTAGCGTGCGGAATACTTTGATCAAGAGAGAATAGGGAAGCCGTTGGCAACTTTATTCTGCGTTGGTGCGGTCACGAAAAACACATCGACAGTTTCTTTCTATTCCTCAAGAATGTGTGGACATCATGTGCCTGCCTTAAGAACTCCATGAAGACAACTTCGTCTGATGGGTACCTTGGTAGCATGAGTGGGGCGCCTGCATAGCCATAGACTCTGAGATAGGTGAAAGTAGGAAATTGTATGAACCAATCTGCCCATTCTACCATTGCTGCCTTGCCAACTGAAGAGATACGGACATGCAATTCATTGTCCAGGTCCCGCACTATGTACATCATAAAAGCCTCATTCACCCTCTTGTAGTGATGCAATGACTTCATGAATTCCAATTGAGGATAGTAGTTGTAGATATGTTGTACGCTCAGTGATCCCTCGGTGTTCAACCCTCTGAATTGACCTTGATAGGCCACTAGGTAGACTCGGTAAGAAACCATATGGAACTCATAAATCTGGAAATATTCTGTTATTTGCTGATGGAGGCTGTCACTGATCAAGGTGGCCCAATCATAGTACTCAGTCTTCTTCATGATATGGGGTATTGTTGTGACCTTTTTCACACATCGCCCCATTGCAAATGGGGACCCCCTAATTTTGGCTTTGCTTTTGGGTCATTTTGCCATTGTCTCTCTTTTCTACTGTCTGTCTTTCCGGGATTGTGCCCGTCATTGAGCTTGAATTGAAGTTTTGGCCAAGTCTGAGAATTAGGGTTTTGAACTCTCCCGCCGATTTAAAATCAAATGAAGTAATCTAGTTGAAATCTAACCTTGGCATTGCTGTCAGTACGCTTCTAGCAGGCTCTCAGCAAATTTTCATCAGATTCCGGTAACTTACTATTTTTAGTAAGTGTGCAATTACAGGCAATCCTTCAGCATTTTTGAGATTCCGACAGTCACACTACATTCAGGACACATCAAGTTACTCGTATGCAAAATTTGAGCGAAAACGAACAACTTACTATTTTTAGCAGTCCAGCTTCTGGAGCATATTTCAAGGCTTAAATGAAGAATTTTTCAACGCATGTCTGCATATTCCTTCTGGGTTTTCAAAGACCTTTGCGATGGTGTAACATGCAAAGCAAGATAACGAATTTCAGAATTCAGCCTTCCAAGGCTATTTTTAGGGTTTGCATGTCAGGATTTTCTTTGCATGTTGAGCAATTCCTTGTGGGTTTTTCGAGAGCTTCGCAGTGATGTGACATGCAAACGGAGATGGTCACTCAGTAAGGAACTTACTATTTTTAGCAGGTGCGTGCCAGCAGCCGCTTCCCAGCACTTCAGAATCACGAGTTGATCGCAATGCAGCAGAAATGAGAACAAACGGAGATCATTGGATATGCATGCAAAACAAATTAGGGTTTCCAGCTTTGGGGCCTGAAAAGAAGGGTAAAAAGTCAGAATTTTCGAAAACCGGTGTAAACCACCGCGATCAGCATCCTTCAAGCTATTTGCTGGTAAAATTTGAAGTCAAACGGAGCACTTACTATTTATAGTAAGTCATTTTGGAAATAGGCTAAAAATAGCAAATCAGTTGCATTCGCTGATATCAACAGTAAGGTCACGTGGTGAGGAGCATCTCATTCAAATTTCAAGTCAATTGGAGTTGTGGAGTTATCAGAAGCAAGTAGTTACTATTAATAGCGAACCACCTTCAGAAATGGGCTAAAAATAGCAGGCCGACTAAAAATAGCAGTGTCAACAGGGTAACAAGGTCGTGAGGATGCAGTGTTTAAAATTTCAAATCATTCTGAGCTTCAGAGATGCAAGAATTAAAGGACTTACTATAAATAGTAGGACATGGAGAGGCTGGCAGAGGTTAGGAAAAATGGCTAAGTATTGGACTTCATCCTGCAGCTACCTGAAAATGCGCCCTCAAGCACCAGATGCTAAAAATTTTCTAACTAAGGTGTTTCATCCTGCAGCCATGGCAAAATGCGCCCAAGTTGATAAGGATGTGATAAAAATTCTAAGTATGAAAACTCGTCCTCCTGCCTAGCCAAAATGCGCCCATGAAGCATAAAAGTCAAAGAGGTCAATGTTCTTCATCCTGTAGCTATGGCTAAATGCGCCCAACTCAAGGTGAAAGCATGGAGAAAAAAATTCTAAGTATAAAAAATCCACCTCCTAGGCTAAAATGCGCCAATCCAACAAGGAAGTCAAGGGAAGTCAACGAATTTCATCCTCCTGCCATGCTAAAATGCGCCCAAGGAGAAGGAGAGAAGTTATGGAAAGTTTCTAAGTAAAAGAGGATATCCTTCGCCACACCTCAAATGCGCCCCATGCAAGCATAAGCTAGATAAAGTCAAACAAGTCAAAGTATTCATCCTCCATACATGCCTAAATGCACCCAAATAGAGGCATGTGAGGACAAAAGTATCCATGCAAAATTAGAAAAAGAAAAACGTCTACATGCAAAGATAATCAAGGCGTGTGCATGAAGACAAGGAGAAAGTAGGTACACATGCATCCATGCAAAGCTATAAAAGGTGGCGTTGGAAATTTTATTCCTCTCCTCTTATCATATGCGCCCAAGGAAGAAACTAAGGGGTCAAAGGTCAAAGGTGGCGTTGGAAACATGTTCTCCATGGCAAGTGATATGCGCCTAAGGTGGTGAATGAGAAGTGAAATACTCCTAGGCGTGGTTATTATTCCTCTTCAAGTGTCAAATGTGCCCCAAGGTGGTGATGAATATTGCTAAGGCATTGGAGAATAAAATGCCTAGGTGTTAGAAAATATTGCCAAGGATGAATAAAATGCTAGGCGTGGTTTTATCCTCTTCAAGTGTCAAATGCGCCTAAGGTGTTGATGATAATTGCTAAGGCGTTGGAAATTTTATGGAGAATAAAATGCAAAGTGATGAATAAAATAAAGCATGTTGGGTGTGATGTGTTTTGAAAGAAAATTCTCTGAGATGGATGAAGTTGGATAAAATTTTCTCACAGGCAAAGTGAGCAAAGTTGAATAAAATTTTTTGAGGCAAAATTTTCGAAGTGATTTAAAATTTTCTAAGGCAAAATATTTCTTCCTTAAGAAAATACGCCTAGACTTCGAGGTGATAGAATTTTCCTAAAGTCCGAGTGAATTTTGCCAGTGATGAAGTCAGAAGATGTTGGCAGTGCCGGAACAACAAAAAAATTTTCAAGTCAGAGCAAAGAAATGTTCATAGATGAAGAACTGGATTAAATTTGTTAAAAAATTATTTTTTCTAAGGTTCAAAATTCAAGGAAATTAAATGAACCCGTTCGTTGTATACCCATGACTTCTACACGTTTTGAAGAAAATCCTCTTCTGGGTATTGAAGATCTTCGACAAGGAGTGGATTTCAAGGTCTTCTGCACTTCGCCAAGGCGTTTAAGATGGAGAATTTGATTGACGCTTGAACAATGAGTTTTCCTAAGGGAAAATTTGAAAATTTTCTAAGGTAGGGGATAAATGATGTTGTTGAAGATAGAGTGCTGTGGTTGATGAATTTGAAGATGATCACCTAGATAATTTTTGACCAAATTCCTGATGAAAGCATTTTTCTCAAGCCTGAGTTCGACGAAATATCAGAGGGAGGTACGCCCAGGCAGAATACAAGATAGGTTGAAAATTTGGCTAGTGAAGACGATGAATGCTTAGAAGTTGGAGCGTGAAAATCGTGGTAAGTAAGTTGAATTTATATTATGAAGTGTTCTAATGCTCTTCTCCTTGCTTGTTTTGCAGGAGGAATGTCAAGACCAAGCGGTGATGATTTAAGTGATCCAAGATTACATTTCAACCTCGAAAGAAGAAAAGTTGCAAAAAATGGCTAAGTGTTAAGACTTAGTATAACTCAAGTGACAAAGAGGAAGTTGAAGAACAACGTCAAGAAGAAAATCAAGAACAGTGTGAACGCGTCTCAAAGATGGAATCTTCTAGAAGATGGTGGCCATTAATGGCTCATTTATTACCCCACCCCTCTTGGTGGTGGTTTTTAGGGTGAATCTTGTTTAGGGCTGAGGTGGCACAATCTGGGCCATCCAGCCGATTGTAATCTGAGCCGTCCGTTGGACTTGGCCAACTATAAAAGGGGGAGTCCTCCTCATTTGTATCTCATTAGAAATTAGTTAGACACTAAGTTAGACAATAGACATAGAGTAGAGAGATAACTTAGAAGTAGCTTAGTATAGATTGGTAGTGTAGTTGGAGGAGAAGGAAAGTTTTCCTTTGAAAACTTTTGTAAGAGATTGTCGTGTAAAACTTTCATAATAAAAGATATTTTCATTGATGGTGAAATTCGTCTTTGTTATGGATAGCTAGCGAGGTTTCTTCATCCCTTCCACTTCAAGTAGCGTAGAGTAGCGTAATTTCATTTTTTATGCAAGTAGATGTTAGCTGTGAAATGTGGTGTTTGATCTAAGCAACTTCGTCTATCCATACCACTAGTGTATTTGCTGATGGTGAATGCGCCTTGTGTGGTCAATTGGAATATCATGTACCTAACTTCGATCATGATTTGTATGTCTATATGTGTCGTTGTGATGGTATTTTCATGCTAAGTTGTGATCTGAACACCTTGAACTACTCCCCTGAAGATTGCATCGACTCCGTGGAAGCTGTCCGAGGCGAGGCAAAGCGAAGTTTGGTTGAAGTTTGTTGAAGTTGAGCTCCATATCTCACACTTAGAATAGATGTAGACTCTCTAAACCTTACACCATTTCAATTCAGTACTTTCTGGTTAGAATAGGTAACTCGCGCTTCATAGACAAATCTTTCGAGCATTTGAATTCCTTTCTCTGCTGTCGAACAATTCCGTAAGCCCCCTTGAAATACCAGCAAAATCACATCGAGCCAACTGAGACTATTCGCATTGAAAGAACCTTGGAGTTGAATGCACAAACTTTCTTGCAATCTTAGCGTGCAGAATACTTTGATCAAGAGAGAATAGGGTAGCCGTTGGCAACTTTATTCTGCGTTGGTGCGGTCATGAAAAACACATCAACAGGTATAGTGTAGAACATCCAAGGCTGAAACTTGGTAGCATCTTTTGATCCAGTTACTCTGTTGAGCAAGGTGATTATGATAGCAATCTCTTCTTTGAACTCTCCTCGCTCGACGTTCTTAGGCAGAGTCTTATGCTTTTCCTTCATCCACTTTTGTGCAATCTTCTTATTGTACTTGTCCTTGTGCATTTCCCATATCCTCTCACATTCACCCTTTGAGATAGTGACACTTTTAGGCCAAGGGGGAATGGAGAAACATTTTTCGATCATGTCAGGCTTCAAACTGCAAATCAATCTGCCATCAACTGATTGAATCTCCCTTGTAGCCGGGTTGTAATGCTTGATGCAAGCAATTATGAACTCGAGACTCTGAACTGAGATAGGAATAGACGCTGCTGCAAGAAGTCTAGATTGCCCCAAGTTTCTAATGGTAGTGTTGCCTGTGCTCTCCAAAGCATGTAGATCAAACACTGGCTTGATATGATGCAAGTCCGTCTCAGCTTTTTTGATGAAATCATGGTAGAGAGCTGATTTGGTCTTGAAATCATTGGGAGTGTACTCCATTTCGAAAACCTTGAAGAATGACTATAAACTCGCCTAGGTTCGGACAAGTTTTGAACAACTTACTATTTTTAGAATGCTAATTTTTCTTCCTCCAACAGACAAATTTTCAAAAATTTTCTGAGATATGGGTTTTGCTCAGAATTTCGTTGCAAGACAACCTAGATCATCTATTTTTGAAAATTTTGAATTTACACTGAAAAAACAGCAAACCCTAATTTTTTCAATCTTTCACAAAAAAAGCTGGCACCTGGGTTTTATCCAGAATGTAATTAGAAATGGACCCAGTTGATTAGATTTGAAAAACACTGAGGGCTGATCGAAAAAGCAGCCAACCCTAGGATTTGGATTTTGCTTGAAAAAAGTTGTAATATGGGTTTTCTTTAGAAGATTGTTTTGAGAGGACCCAGATGAACAAAAATTAAATACAATGAGGATTTCATTGACATGCAAAGCAAAAAGCAGCTGCTGCAACTTGAGAAAATTTCTTGAAAAATTCTTCAGAAGAATGAGATGACAAGACCCAATTGGCTGAAAATTGAAAATCTTGGCCTCCTTCAAAAATTTGATCTTCTAGGTGAAAATAGCATGAAAAAGCAAGGCCTTATGATGCTGCTGGTTTGAGAAATTTGATGAAGAATCAACAAACTTGAGTTCTTGAATTTTGAAAAATTTCTCCAAACTTGCTGCTCCAACTTTCTCCTTGGAATGCTATGTGCAATAATGATGAAAATTGCATTGAAGAGGTGTATTAAATAGACTTAGGGTTTGAAATAGGTCTGCTTTCTTTTGCTTTAATCTTCAGAAACCCTAAAATTGGCCTATTCAATGAACTTGGACATTTTCTTCATCTCACAATTTTGAAATTTTTGAAAATTGTGAAAATTTCACTAAGGCATTGAAAGTTGGACGCCCTTCTTGGCTAGAGGTGCCTACTTGCTTTAGAGTTAGCCATTTTTTTGAGTTTTTCAACTTTTTCACAATTTTGACCCCCTACTTTGACCTCGATCTCCGGCTTCCAGATTGATCCGATGAATGAGCTGGATGATTCATCGTGTAGCTTGACTGATTCTAAGAAGATTGTTCTAGAGGCATTTCTGACGGAAAACTTCGTTTGAGCCTTCAAAATCATGGGAGCCTATTTCCTCCAGGGGCGCCCATGTTAACCAGTGTTAGCCATTTTTTAGTAATTTTCAAGTTCTTCATTTCCCTTTGATCTTCTGATGAAATCTTGATTCTAGGAGCTACGTGAATTCGATTGACTGGCTGACAGGTTCACTAGATAGCTTGGTTGAATCCGACGAAGTGATCCGACGAAGTGATCTTGGGCATTGCAATTGCAAATTCTATCATCTTAAGCTTCAAAAACTTGGGCGCCTATTCTCCCTAGGGGTGCCCAACTTGACCAGACTTAGCCATTTTTAACATTTTTTCATCAACTCTCTTCTACAGATGATCTCATCAGATCTGGTGACCCGAAGCTTGGATTGGTTGATGGCTCAGCTCGTTGCGGAGCTGAGGAGATTCCAAGAGGGGTCTTTTGGAGACACTTCTGTCAAAAAGTTGAATTTGGGCCTTCAAAAGCTTGGGCGCCCTTGGCAAGCTGGGGCGCCCAACTTCGCTAGAGTTAGCCAATTTCTCTGTGTTTTCACCTTTGATTTTGAATTTTGACTTTTAGCTTGTGTCGAACCCTTTGTTCAACCTCTTGCATCTGTAGATTGCCATCTCGGATTGACGTGTTGGAGATCTTGTTGGAAAGCTTGATCAAATCTGACGAAGTCATGTTAGAGCTTTACTTGCGAATTCATCTATTTGGACACTCAAAAATTTGGGCGCCTTTCTCCTTCAGGGGTGCCCATTTGCTCCAGACTTAGAAAATTTTCATTAGATTTTATCTTCAGATTCAAACTTTCATTCCGTACCTTCAACTTTGATCTAGATTCGCCAGAGATTGGCCAGTAGGATCCCTTGACGAAGATATCCGTTGCGAAGCAGACTGAATTCCAGAGAGATTGAGCACTTTAGCAAACCCTAGCTGCTAGATTTGACCTCTCAAAAAGCTGGGCCCTGGGGCGCCCAAAGTTCCCAAACTTAGTCAAATTTTGGTGATTTTCATGTTTTGCATTTTGATTTCTATTTGGATCTTCCCTGTTTGATCTTGAATCCCGAACGACTGAATG
Source organism: Sequoia sempervirens (assembly GCA_007258455.2). Lineage (NCBI taxonomy): Eukaryota > Viridiplantae > Streptophyta > Pinopsida > Cupressales > Cupressaceae > Sequoia > Sequoia sempervirens. The sequence goes on from VDFB02010108.1 coordinate 68,337, forward strand.
ATCCGATGACTGCACCGTTGGATTCGTTGCAGAGCTGGAAGAAAACTGAGCAACTTTTCTTGGAGTCTCAAACCCTAATTTCACATTTAGTGCCCTAAAAAGATGGGTGCCTTTCTTCACCTGGGGCGGCCAAGTCAAGTAGACTTGGTCAAAATTTCACTGTTTTCAGCTTTCGTCCTCGTTCTTCGTGCTTGCTCACCAACTCACCTCCTACTGAATGCTTGAGTGTTGAATCTGATGCTTGGCAGCTAACTGACCTCCATTGATGACTTTTGAAGCTCCCGAAATGCTTTCTGAAATTGAAAGAGCAAAATAGACACATTAGGGCATAACTGCTCGTTTCTTGATTCTGACTACACTAGCCTGATGAGGAAGTATTTTTAGCCAATCAAAATCAGTTTGAACCCTAATGAACCAAGTTTCTATTTTTAGAAAGTTTTACTAGTATCGGTTTCGAAAGAAACCCAGAAAAACCCAAAAAAAGTTAAGTATTTTTAGAAAATTTCTAAAAATAACAGTTTCCTAAAAAGTAGGGATGAAAAACTGAGATTTGGGTTTTGTAGATTAGGTCGCTCTGAGCAAACCCAGATCGTTAGATTTTGGAAATTTCATGTTTTTACCCCTCATGCAAGACACGCACACCCAAATTTTGACCTTTTTGACAAATTTAACAAGACTTTTACTCATTTCTTCAAAATGTCTAAGTGTAACAAATTTTTTTAATTTGGGGTAAGACAAGTAGGTCATGAAAGTTTTTGAGACAAATTGAAGAGCTCTCGGCCAAAGGACGAAACGCGGCGTGTTGGTATCTTAGAGGCACGCTGGTGTGTCGTATGGACCAAAGAACGAGAATATCTAAAAAAATGGCAAAGTGACTACTAACAATCTGATTACTGAGAACTTACAGAATGCGATAAAGTAACAGAATGTAATAGAACTAAAATAAAGTGAAATAGAAATGATAGAGTTAAGGAGAAGAAAGGAAGAAAATGCTCACAACAATCCAAGTAATAAAGTCTCCAGCTAGTAGATATCTTCAATACGTACGTCTGTAAGATCGAGAGAAAGTGTTGGGGATGTATAGGGGTTTGCCTTAGTCAAACCCTCGTTTTGGTGTTCCCACCTCCATGGACAGCCAGATAGAAAGAGAGAGTATAACCAAAATGGAAAAAGCATGTGGTGAAAGCAAAACCCGCTTGGGAGTAGAATCCGCACCACCAAGTATGAGTGATAAAAGCAAACCCCGCTCCAGGAGGAGAACCCGTATCACAAGAGAGGTGATAAAAGCAATCCTCACTTGAGGAGGAGAACTCGTATCACAAAGTAGAGATGCAATAGAAAGGAGATATGGAATCCCAAGATGCTCACAAGTACGAGATAAGGGAGATGAAGCTGCAAGAGGCAAGAGTGTTGCAAAGGGTGTTGTGAGAGCTTTGGAGAATGTTGCTGTAGCAAGCAAGAGGGTTGTACAAGCAATAGCAAGATGGTGGAATGCTTGAGAGAGAAGCTAAGAAGGAGAGGAAGAAGCTAGAAGGAAGCTAGAGAGAAGTTAGAAGCAAAAGAGAAGTTGCAAATGAAGTGAAAAGATGACTTTTAAAGAGGGGAAAGAAGCTTCTTGAGCCGTTTCAGGGCATCTCGAGCCATTACCACCGACCAAAGGAGGTGACAAGTGGAAAACATGCATGAAAATAGTTGTTTGAACATTGAAACGTCATAGGACGCTAGCGCGGCGTGCAGACATCCGCGTGGCACGCTAGTGTCCGGACACGTCATGCTACAAAACGACACAAACGGGAAAAGCACAAGGTTTAATGTAAAGTTGACACATGAGGGTAGCTGTTGAAAAGGGGTGCAAAGCATCCTGAGAGGAGAAAAAGGTTGATGTAGAAGCTAAAATGGGCCTACTCAAGATGCTAAGGGAGTGGACACTAAAGTGGATACAAGAATGTATGTGAAATTGCAAGGGCTGCAATTTTACAACCATACATTTTGCACCCACTTTAGCGGGCATATGAATCTACAGTAATATGCACGCTAAAGGAAATCTACTAAACATAAATAACATCATATGCCAAAATGATACTATAGAGGAAGCGAATAACTCTTCAAACCAAAGAAGCATGCCCCCAGTCTGAAGACCTGCAAAACAAACACATTAGACAAGAAAAATCTGCAGTAGACAATAATATTAGCGCATAAAGACTAGAGGATTTGAGTCAGCAAAGTAAAGAGACCTTGATGTAAAAGTTTGTCTCAGTACCATGCGTTGTCCCCAAATTAAGGAATAACACACTTAGAAGAATTCTAAAACAAAGAGAGCAAGGGCATATACTCAGGATGAAGAAGATGCAGATCTTCAATCCGGTATATACAAGAGAGAACACAAGAGAATTTAAGAGAAAGAGATGGAGAAGCTAGAAAGGAATGAAAATTCCAAGAGAGACGACTCCATAGGTCCTTGAACCCAAGGAGTGTTGCGCCGTGTTGATGTGATTTTTATGACCGCACCAATCAACAGAACAAAGTTGTTCGAAGGCTACTCCAGTCTCTCTTGATCAAAGTATTCCGTGCGCTAAGATTGCGAGATAGATTGCACGTTCAACTCCAACGTTCCGAAATGCTTTGGAATACCCACGGTTGGTTGGTTGTGAATTGCTTTTTTCACGAGGGGACTTACACAATTGTTCAGGATACTTGCAGTAAACACAGATAAATGCTTTGAAGGGAACTTTTTTTGCGAATGATTTGGCATTGAGATATAAGTTTTCCTAAACTAACCCAAAGTGTGCGGAATTAGAATGGATACAAGGTTTAGAAAGTCTAAATTCTAGTCTAAATGCAAGGAGTGTTAAGTTAATCTCAATGAACTTCAACCAAACGTTGTCTAGCCTCCCGTTGGACAGCTTCGACAAGGTTAGTGCAATCTTGAAGGGAGTAAGAGGATGTTCAAATCACGATTCAACGATCCAAATACCATCACAACGATGCATACCTACACATAAATCTAGACCGAAGTTAAGTATAAAAGCTTTTCAGTTGACCACGCAAGACAAACTTACCATCAGTAAGATTGTTAGTGGTATGGACTAATGAAGCTCACTTAAATCAAACACAACCACCCATAAATACTAACATGAAAATTACTTTAATTCCTACTTGAAGTCGAAAGACGAAGAAACCTCACAAACTATTCATGACAAAAGTGGAGTTCACCATCAATGAAATTCTTTTATTATGATAGCCTTCATGACAATTTCTTGCAAAATTCTCTAAGGGAGAATTCCCCTTCTTCTTCAACCAATGCAATGAAACTACTCTAACTACTTCAAAAATGTCTACTCTCTAGTCTGCTCTGATGTATAATCCACTAATCTGACTAACTACTTGTGTACAAATGAGGGGACTCCCCTTTATATAGCTGGCCAATCTCAATGGATGGTCCAGATCAAATTACAATGGATGGCTCAGATCGAGCTACCTCAGCCCTAGACAAGATTTACCATAAAAACCGCCAGAAGGTGGAGGAGTGGCGTCATTAATGATCTCAAAAATAGCAGATTCCTCCTTGACCACTATGGGCAATTAATGCCCACTATCCCTCTAGAAGATTCTCGTCCATGACTTTGTTTCCATTGCTCTTTTCTCTGACTGCGTAAGCTACTAACCGGGCCAGCACTGAATCAACTTCCTCCTTAGAAATCTTCAGAGGTTGATTGAGCTGATACTCAAGAATAGCCACCATCTGCTCCTGCCGATCACAAGACTTTCTCCAAGTCTCAATAGACTCCTGTGTGCTTTGAATAATTGCTGAAAATGTAGAGATGTTCTCAAAGTCAAGATGAGAAAACATCCTCATCTCGGAGAAGAAAGGCTGCAACCTTGCCTTCAATCCGTCCACCTCTACTTCCTCAGGAGCTAGCCTCTTGGCGAACAATGCATCCAATGTATTGAGGATGCCTTCGTGAATATTTCTCATGGCCTTCCTAATTTTAGAAGACTCAGCAGCTGCCATGTCGAAGAAGCCCTTTCCAGTGAATGCAGCCGAATGCCATCCAAGAAAATCATACTTGTCTCCATCCTGGATCACTCCTTCATTGACCAAAGTTTGCGTGGGCACACGCATCAGAACAGCAAGGCGAGGAATGGTCTTGTCCTGGAATATATGGGTGTCACCCCAAGCTTGCTCGACACCATCCAAGCGTGAGAGGATACCAGACACACTCTGAAAAGAGGAGACAAGATCAGCCATGAATTTCTCCACCTCAGTGCGAACACCGTCTACCCATTTATCTCCTTCTCGGATAGACCTCTTCATTTCCTTGAGCCCACTAACTGATTCCCGTGGCAGCTCAAGCGGAAGTTCCACTACTGGGTTCTCCTGAGCACATGGGCGCGATAGATGCTGCACATATCCGATCAGCGCCTTATGCTCCTTCTTTAATCTCTTATATTTCCCTTCCTTTCGTACCAATCTATCCTTCAATGCTTGGAATGAATTTTCAGCCTCTTCAACCACCTGTGCTCCGGAAGTACGCCCTAATTCGATTGCAGTTACCATGTAACTTTCTGGCATCACATCACTTAAGTCATGGTCCTCCCTTGGAACGGCAATATGGAGAGCATGCGAACCGGTCTCGTTAGTCTCCATCTTCGAATACTTCCTTGCCCTCTTCCTTTTAGGTGACTTACTTGTTCTATTTAAAAGTTCCTCCATTTCTATTGCCAGGTCAGCGTCATCTTCCTAATTTCTCCTTATTGCACGTGAGATCCAATTTGGAGCACCTTGTGGGGCGCTATAAACAATGAGGGGCTGCTCTTCTGTTGCCTCCACTTCACGAACCTCCTCTCGAGCAATATTTGGCTGAGGCTCATCTGTCTCTATATGCTGATTACTCTCCTCATGAGCTCCAACCCTTGATTCTATAATATCCTCTTCCTCGAGAACTACCTCAAGTGCATGATCAAAGCGGATATCTGTTTCCGTTTCTTCTCCCTCATCTGGCTGATCGGCACCCTCAGGAGCGTTAGCACTCTAACTGTCCAGTTCTCTTGGCAACGGCTGATTGACCTCTCCAACCTCCGGCTCCTCATTCACTCTAGCTCTCTGATCTGCAAACATTGAGATTTCATGCACACTGGAGGAATGGGTCAACAACTGAGTAGATGATGTATCCTCCAATCCCTGAGGTTTCGGCTGAATAGGTTCCTCCCGCTGTTGCGGCTCCGAAGCTTGGGCAATCTGCTTCTTTTTCTTTGCTGACATTGGTGGCCTCCGATCACCCATGAGATTGTACGAGAGGGCAATTGACCTTCTCCTCAACCTGTGAACATGCCCCTTCACCCAACTCCTTGTGAAGGTCAAGACAGGCATAGACAAAGTGTCTAAGTCTGTAATCTCTGGCTCAGCCCAATCTGGTGGTGGAATCGGTGTGTTCTTGATCGATTCATAGTCTGGGTGAGTAAGTTTGGTATCCTCATCAACCTGATCCGGGACTTGGACCACTTCGCACTCTCTGATTAATTTAAGAGGCAACTTGGAGAATATTCTTCTTCTAATCTCAACTTCATCTCCAGCATTTGCCCAAAAATCCTCCAAGTGAGCCCTGTGCCTGTATTCCTCACCCTGCACCGTTCCAATCTTCCCTTGAGGATCAAAATCCTGTCGGCTGGTATGGAGAGTGAACTGATAGAACCGCAATTCTTCTTCAGCTTCCTTGGCTGCCTGCAAGGAAGGGCACTCCTCAAGCGAGTTTCCCAAAACAATGGGGAAGTGTATACCTCCCTTCTTCCTTCTGATAATTTTGTCGTAGACCACAAGTTGCCTAGACAGCTCAAGCATTATCATTTTATTCGTGGGGTACCTCGGTAGTCGGTAGACGTATGAGTTGTACCACGACAACCTTAAATAGGTGAACTTTGGGAATTGGACAAACCAAAAGCCATACTCCTCGATCAGCATCTGCTCTTCTTCAGATATTCTCTGTTGCAATCTCTGCTAAAGGGTCCTTGTGATGTGCATTGTGAAGGCATCGTTCACCCTCTTGAAGTTAGAGGTATTCGTGAGATGCAATTGCTTGCAGGATTCATGGATTTTGAATTGGTTGAAACCACACCCAATTGGCTCTTGGTATGCTAGCCCCTTGTATTTTGTCATCCGTGCCAGCATGTAGATAACATATGAGCTCATGTAGAACGTTTTTGTTCTCCTTAGATTCTGAAACTGCTCATCAATGTTGTCACTGATCATAGTAGCCCAATCAACACATTGTTTTCCTTCAAGTACCACGCTGATATAGAAAAACTTCCATGGCTCAAATGCGTATACCTGTGGGCTGTCGTTAACCCGACTGAGCAACATGATCAAGTCACAATACTCCTGCTTCAACTCTTCTAAAATAATTTGCTTTGGCAGCTTGGCACCAGGAGGTTTAGGTTTTCTCATCCACATGGTGTTAATCCTCTTAACACACTTGTCAAAAGATGTGGCATACATCTTGTCAGCTTTTGCCTTGGACTTGTATAACATTTTATCCGTGGGCAGAATCCCGAATGCCTTTCCAATTGCATCAGGTGCGAGGTTGGCCAGCAACACGCCATTCGGAGAAACGATTGTCCAGTGGTCTGAATTGTAGAAATTTGCGCACTCCATAATTAGCGCTGGACACTGAACTGCTGGCTGGAACCTGGCTGCTCCATATAATCTGCTCTTCATAATGTTGTGCGAGACATCCGTCGGAGGATTGCCACCTTGTCCATATATCCTTCTCATGAAGGCCTTGAGGTTGAAAGAACCGAGGTTGGTATCCGTCAAATTTCCAAACTTGGACATGAACTTAGACTCCGGAATAAAAGATTTCTTCAAACTCTTGATGATTGCCTGCTTGGAGGCATTCTCCCTTCCAGCTTCATTATTTCCAGCTTTAGCTCCAGCCTTGCTTGTTCCAACAACATCAGCCTTCGACTTTCAGCCATCTGCAAAACAAACAAAAGCATACATTACAATTCAAACTTTTAAAATAAAAACTTCGTGAGATGGCTGGCAAATGGAGTTGGCTGCGAAAAGAAAATAAAATTAATAACTCGAGCAGTAAACTTCAACTCCAAACCTCGATAAATTTAAACTTCGAAATATAAAACTCCGAATTTCAGCAATTTGCAGCCACAATAATTTCAACTCTCTGGAAGAAATCAGCTTCAGCAATCTCAACTTTGGACAATACTTTAAGTCTCAGCAACTTCAAAATTTTTTAAATCTCAGCAACTTTCAAACTTACTTTCAGCAACTTGGAGAAATAAAATTCTCAACTTCAACAACCTCTACTTCTGATTTTGTCCTTTCTCAGCACTCAGCAACTTCAGAAAATTCAAATCTCAGCAACTCCAAATTTTGAGAAATTCAAGCCTCTTGAAAAATCGAACTCAACACCTCCCCACACTTTCAACAACTTTCAACAAATTTAAACTTCAGAAAATCACTTTCAGCTCTCCAGCACAAATCTCAACTTCGAATCTTGTGAATAGAAATGAAAACTTTGAGGCTTTTATAATTGAAAGCTGGTGCTTATTTTAGCAAATGCCATTAATTCTCTTCACCATGACTTAGACATTTTCTAAATTTAAAAGAGAATATTCCAGCCGTCTTACAGTCGTCATAGCAATTTGCTATTCTGGGAGATTCTTTCCTCATTTTAAAATTTATATTTCCCTCCCGACTGCCGGTTACTTCCAGCTGACTGAAGTAATTTCGAGAAAAATCATTTAAAATTTACCTCAGTTTAAAATAATCTCACCGCTTTTAAAATGGCATATTAAAATTTAAAATTTAAATGCCATTTAATTGAAAAATTATCATCAGCACTTTAAAATGGCTAGGCAAAGTTATTTTTTATCCATAATAACTTCCAAGATAAATTCCCCGTAATTAAAATCCTTCGACTTTAAAAATTTCAGGTGTCCAAATTCAAGGGGGAATTTAATTTTTTAAACTTTGGAAAATAACAATTTTAAATTTTAATTTATTTCTCTGACTTAGACGAATTTCACTTTATTTGCCTAGAGAAATTTTTTAATCTTCCAAATGCCTCAGGAAAATTTTAAATGTGATCGAATTTTATAGAAAATCATCATTTGGTTTTTTTGAATATCATGCCAAACGCAATTAAAAGGGAGGAAACTTTAATTTTCAAGCATTTAATATTTACTTGTCCCTTTAACTAAGGCACACATGATATGTTAAGCTTTCATTCCCAACGACTCTTAATTTATTCTTCAATCTCCCCCTTTTGACTTAGGCGCATATGAGGCATCAAGGGGTGTATTTTAACTTCCAACATTTTTTTAAAATTTTTTCTAATTTTTCCAACACCCCTTCAAACTAAGGCGCAAATGATGTATGCTTCTCCAGATTTAAATTACTTTAGAAAATTTCTCAAGCTTTTCTCTTATTTGGACGCAAATGGCACTATGTGATTTTAAATTTCGATCATCCAACACTTAGAAAATCTTAATCTCCTTCTTCAAGGCGTGGCTGAGGTATTCAACTTCAGATTCAAAGTGCCTTAGAAAAATTTCGAGCTCCTTTCTCTTCTTCTAGTCGCATTTAGATGAGTGAGCTTCCATTTGGGGCGCTTTTGATCCCTCACACTTCAAGTTTGAATGCTTAGCATTTTTCAAAGCTTCACAGGCCAGTCCAGGCGCATATCACAGGTTGGACTTTCACTTTGGGGCGCAAATAACCCTTCCATCCTTCAAGGCACGCATGCAAGGTCTGCTCTTAGTTTCCAACACTTAGCATATTTCTCAACCTTTCCTCCTCAAGGCTAAGCGCATTTCATATCATGGGCTTTCACTTTAACGCCTTAGACAAGATTTCACATTCCTCTCATGGCCTTGGGCGCAAATAGCATGCCCTGCTTTCAATCTTCATGACTTAGACCAATTTCAAATCATGCTTTCTCTAAGGCGCATTTAGGGTGAGCAACTTCAAATTTCGAAACACTTAGAATATATCTTCTAACCTCTTCCTAGCCAGGCACATATCATGTGTCAAGCTTTCAATTGGGGGCGCTTTTGAGAGGGGTAGCTTTTAGCTTTGGACACTTAGAAAATTTTATATCTTCATGCCAGTCAAGGGCGCATTTGTAAGGGTCAGCTTTCAATTTTAGCACTTAACACTTTTAATCACCTCTCTAGGTAAAGCAAGGCGCATATGATACCTTGAGCATCAAATTCCCATAACTTAGAATTTTTTTAGATTCACTCTTCTTCTTTATGGGCGCATACAAGAGGGTGGTCTTTCACTTGGGGGCACAAATAGCATGTTGAGCTTTTAATTTTATCAACTCTAAGCTCAAGGGCACATTTCAATGGGTGGGCTTTGAGTTTAACGCCTTAGTGATATTTTCAATCACCTTCTTTGACCCTAGGCGCAAATCACACCTTGGACTTTCAATTCTGACCACTTGATAAAATTTATCCCTCAAGTCCCTAGGCGCAAGTGGAGCAGTCTTCTTCAAATTTGTAACACTTTGACTTTTCATTTTTATTTGCCTTGGTAGAATTTTCATCTGTCTTTAGCCATTTAAAGCGAATGTTGGACTTGAAAAATTACCAAACTTGATGTATTTCATGCCTTTGCCAAATTTAGAATGATTTTCTCCTGCTAACCCTAACTTGCCCTAACTTTCTATTTTTAGAAAGTTCTCCACATTTTGTGCTTTGAATTGACTTTTGACTTTGAAAATCTTGATTTCGCCTTGTTTCAACTTTGAGATGTAATTGAGATGTCGGGGCCTGATGCCAGCCTGTACCTGCTATTTTTAGCAACTTACTAAAAATAGCAATTGCTTAGAATGTCTTCAATTTTCATGTGCTGAATGCTTGAAGTGTGGGGATCGTGGCTAGATACTGCATTTACATTACTGTCGTGTCCTGCCCTTGATTTCAGGAACCCTAATTCCTTAGCACCAGCCTGCTAAAAATAGCAAGTGTCTGATTTTCCATCCTCTACAATCCTGTTTGACTTGAAATTTGCGCCAAGGGGTTTCCTTCATCTGCTTGACCTGTTTATGCTGACCCTTCGTGCTGACCTGCCATTTTTGGCATGTTTCTGGAGTGGCTTACTATTTATAGTAGGTGCTTGCTTTGGAGACTTCCTTAGCTCCGTTCGTGTTGAAATTTGGATGTTGTGCTCTACGCTGGTAAACTTGCCTGTTCAAACTAAGACTTGATGTTGACTTTCTATTTATAGCCGGTCTCAAGAACGCCTTACTAAAAATAGTAAGTGCTCCGTTTTCCTTCAAATTTTGCCAGTAGACTCCCTGAAGGATACTGATCATGGTGATACTTCAGTTTTGGAGATTTTGACGTCTGATTCTTCATTTTGAGTCCTGAAGCTCGAAACCCTAATTTGCCTTGCATGTGCCTCAAATGAGCTCCGTTTGACCTTGTTTCTGTTACATGTCACCGTGTTCGCGATTCTAGAGCGTTGGGCAGTTTTCTAAGTGAACTGCTAAAAATAGAAAGTGGCCGAAAAGGTGACCAACCGGCTGCCGGATGATTTTGCATGTCACACTGCCCCGAGAGATCTTGAAAAACCCAGAAAAATCATCAACATGCAGGCACTGGCTAAAAATAGCAAGTTTCTGAAAAGTGACCAGTTCCACTTGCATGTTACACCATTGCGAAGGTCTCGGAAAACCCAAAAAGAATATGCCGGCATGCGCTGAGAAAACTCGCATGCAAACCCTAATTACAACCTCCGAAGGCTAAATGCTGAAAGTTGATTTCCTGTTTTGCATGTCATATCACTGTGAAGGTATCGAAAAACCCACAAAGAATATCCAGACATGCATCTGAAAATTTTGCATATAAACCTTGGAATTTGCTGTGGAAGTTGCACTGCTAAAAATAGCAAGTCGCCTGTCTCTGCCCAAATTTTGTCAGTGATGAGTTCAAAGTGCTTAGAATGTAGTGCAGTTGTTAGAATGTGAAAATCTCGAGAAAACAAACCCTAAATTGACACTTACTAAAAATAGAAATGTTGCAAAATTCAGTGAAAATTTAGAGGGAGCCTGCTTAAAGCATTCTGACAGCAGTGCTAAGCTCAAAAGTTGATTAGCCAACTCGATTTGACCTCAAAGCAGTCTAAAGATTATAAACCCTATTTCACTAGAAAACGCTTTAGACTTAATCAAAATTCAGATCTAGGTCAAATGGTAAGTACACTATCAGATAGGGAGAAATAGACCGAGAGAGAGACCAAAAAGCAAAGCCAAAAGACCCGAATGGAGAAAAATTAGGGGCGTCCCCATTTTGAATGGGGCGAGGTGTGAAAAGGTCACAACACGCCGCAGATCCACAGACCTATGGAAGATGAACAAGAAGGTCCCCCAAGATCTCTCGCATGGAGTAAACCTCAAGAAGTGTTGTACCCAAAATAAATTTTTGGCATTTCTGCATAAATTGAGCTAAACAATGAAAAATGCCGTCAAAAGTCTATTTTAGGTTAAACTGAATGTAGGGTTTTTGTAAAAGATTGCGTGCATAAAATTTTGAAAATTCCTATTTTTAGGGAAATTTCCCCGGAAATAGGACCTTCTCGAAAACTAATGAAAATGATTTTGATAGGGCTATTCGACTTCATGATCACACTGGTCAAGTCAGAATCATCAAAAGCAATGTTTTAACTTTGGTGGGTATGTTTTCATTTTTCAGAACTGAAACCAAGAGTTCGACAGCCATTAACGGAGAATTGGCCAGTACCAGGTGCTAAAAGCTAAGCTTAAAAAGCTTCAATAGGGAAACCATGGCTAAAAAGGACAAAAATGGTGGCTTTTGACGAAGGAGATTCTTGAAGTTGAAAAAGGTGAAAATTGACTAACTCTGGAAACGTTACAAAAAGGACTCTTTTCAGCTAGGGGCGCCCTTGATTCTCAGGGGGTAGATGCTGTGATTTGATCTCCAAGACAGTCATCCTATTCGTGCTTGTGTTGACTCAACAATGAAACAATCAGCAAGATCATCTGATGTGGTGATCAACGACAGTTGTCAGCGGAGTGAAAAGAGGTAGTTGACGAAGACATAAAAAATGGCTGCCAAGATGATGATTCAGCATGAAAAAGGTGCTCTTTCTGAGGAAAAGTACCCTTCAAGAAGGAGGTGAAGATGTGTTGACGTGGTTTTTTGAGACCGCACCAACACAGAATAAAGTTTCCCAATGGATACCCTATCCTCTCTTGAACAAAGTATTCAACATGCTAAGATTGCGAGTAAGATCATGCTTTCAACTCCAAGGTTCCGAATACTTAGAATACCCTCAGTTGGTTTGATGTGAGTTGCTGTGTTCTCACGAGGGGACTTACACAATTGTTCGATAGCTGACAACAGACAGTAGACTAAAGGCTTTGCGTGTAATTCAAATGATTTGGCAAATGAGCACAAGTTTCCTAATCCTAACCGGAAATGAACTGAAATTAAAAGAGTGTAGGGCCTAAGAAGTTTATCTTCTATCTAAGGACGGGACGTGGGATCAATCTTGACAAACTTCGACCAGACTCTGCTCCGCCTCACGTTAGACAACTTACACAAAGTCGGTGCAATCTTCGAGGGAGTGACAAGAGGTTTTCAAATTATAACTCAACATGTAAGCACCATCAGAACGACGCATACAAACACATGAATCACAATCGAAGTTAAGTTTGTAAAGTTTTCCAGTTGACCACACAAGGCAAACCTGCCGTCAGCAAGCCGCTAGTGGTATGGATAAAAATGAAGTTGCCTCAATTAACACCACAAGTCCACAACTAACATCTACTTGCATGATAATGAAAACTATTTTACTTTAAGCTACTTCAAAGATGCTACGTGAATTGGAAGGACGAAGAAGCCTCAACAACTATTCACAACAAAGAAGAATTCACCATCAATGAAAATTCTTTTATTATGAAAGCATACATGACAACTTCTTACAAAGTATCCAAAGGGAAGACTTTCCTTCCTTTTCAATCTAAACTATACTATCAAATATCTAATTGCTCTCTACTCCTCTGCTCTGCTTCTACTTCTAATGTCTAATGAATTACAAATGAGGGGGACTCCCCCTTTATATAGCTAGCCAAGTCCCAAAAGACGGCTAGGGTTACAATCAATAGAGTGGCTAAAATCGTGCCACCTCAGCCCTAAACAAGATTTGCCCTAAAAACCGCCACAAAGGAGAGTGGGGTAATAAATGAGCCATAATGTCCATTATTCCTTCTAGAAGATTCCGTTTGTAGACGCGTTCACACTATTCTCGATCTTCTTTCTTGACGTTGCTCTTCAACTTCTTTGTCACTTGAGCTATAGTTAGTCAATTTCTTACAATTTTTCTTCCTTCGAGGTTGAGATGTTGTCTTGAATCACTTGCTTCATCACTCTAAGTCATCACCGCTTGATCTCGACGTTCCTCCTGCAAAACAAGCAAGGAGAAGAGCATCAGAACACTTCATAATGTAATCTTAACTTACTTGATTTTCATGTAGCCAACTTCCAAGCGTTCATCGCCCTTGCGTTCAAATTCTTCATGCCTTAGCCAAATTTTCAATCCATCCTCTTCAAGGGCGTATCATCTTTGAGAAATTCGTTTCACTAACTGGAGCTCTGACAACCTTGATTTTATTCATCTCTGGCTCAAGAAAACTATCCTCACGAAGAGCTTGGGAAAATTCACCTAGGCAGTTCCTTTCAAATTCATCGCCTAGAGGATTTCACCTTGAAAACACATCTTCTTCACACTTGCCTTAGAAAATTTAAAAATTTCCCTTAGGAAAATTCATCAACCTGGTGCCCATCAAAAATCTTCATCCTAAAGGCCACAGCGAAGCATGGAAGACTTTAAAATCAACTCCTCATCGATAATCTTCAATACCCAGAAGAAAATTTCCCTCTGAACGCGTCGAACTCATGGGTGCACGATGAACGGGTTCATTTAATTTTCTGGAATTTTGAACCTTGGAAAAACAATTTTCAACAATTTATTTCATTTCTTCATCTCCTCTGAGAATTTTGTTGCTCCGACTTGAAAGTTTTCATTGACCCTGCGTAGCAAGCACCATCTGACTTCTTCACTGGTAAATTCATCCATGCCTCAAGAAAAATTTCACCACCCTGGGTCTAGGCGTATTTTCTAAGGAACAAAATATTTGCCTTAGAAAATTTTAAATCATCCTGCACTTAGAAAATTTTATTCGATCTTGCTCTTCCTTGCCTTGTCTTATATCTCATTCTTCACCCATAGCATGCTTGGAGAAAATTAAAACTATGCCTAGCATTTTGTTTCACCACCTCATGCGCCTTAGAAAAAAAAATTCCTAACACATATTACTTTGGGCGCATATGACACTTCAAGAAGAATGTTTAAATTCACCACGCCTTGAGAAATACTTCCAACACCCCTTTAACACTCATCACCTTGCATGGCGCATTTCACACTTGAAGGAGGATAAACTTTATAACATGGGCGCATATTTGATGTCATGGAGTCAACGCCTAGCACTTATCTCCCTTTTTATCCTTTGGCGCATTTGAGAGGGTGAGAGGGATTTCAAATTTCCAACGCCTTCTTTTGACTTGTTGACTTTATTCTACACTTGGGCGGATTTGCATTATGAAGTGGATTTTAAAACTTGCCTTTCAACTCATTTGGAATATTCCCTCCTTGCATGCATATGTATTGTCTCTTTGCATGCCATTGGTTTTGTCTTCACATGCCCTCTTTTGGGCGCATTTGATGCCTCTAGGGGGACAAATTTCATACTAAGAAAATTTTCATGCATGTTATGCTTGAAGTGGGCGCATTTTACTATGTGAGGAGGATAAACTTGGTTGACTTGTTGACTTCTTTGAGCTTGAGCGCATTTTTGATGCCATGAAGGATGAAACTTGTAACGCCTCCAACAAGTGACTTTTCAACTTCCTTAGTTTGTCCTCACATGCCTCTATTTGGGCGCATTTTGCACCTCCTGCAGGATGAAAACATTTGACTTCTTTGACCTTTCTCACTTTGGGCACATTTTGCCAGTGGAGGAGGATGAAACTCATACTTAGAAATTTTTGTATGCCACTACCTTGCATTTGGGCGCATTTTGACATGAGAGCAGGATAAAAATCTTTGACTTTCTTTGACTCACTTGTTTTGGGCGCATTTCATAGGGGGTGGAGGATGAAGTATCATACTTAGAAAATTTTTAAGCAGCTTGCTTGCATGTGAGGGTGCATTTTGCCTAGGCAAGTGGATAAGCATTTCACACTTAGAAATTTTTTTTTTTTTTGTGCCTGGCTTGTGAGGAGGGCGCATTTCACAGGGGGTGGAGGATGAAGCATCATACTTAGAAAATTTTTTTCAACCTTTTCCTCTTCAAGTTGGGCGCATTTTGCCCCTGCTGCAGGATGGAAATCCAGACTTAGAACCTTTTCCTTCGTTTTTCGCCAATATTCATGCCCCTGCTATTTATAGTAAGTCCTCTGATTTCTGCATCTCTGAAGCTCAGAATGATTTGAAATTTTGCGCACTGTATCCTCGTAACCTTGTTGCCCTGTCAACACTGCCATTTTAAGTCACCCTGCTATTTTTAGCCCATTTCCGGAGGTGGTTTACTATAAATAGTAACCGCTTATTTCTGATAGTTCCACTGCTCCGATTGACTTGAAATTTGGACGAGGCGCTCCTCACCACGTGACATGTCTGTCGACATTGACGCATGCACTCAATTTACTATTTTTAGCCAGTTTCCAAATTGACTTACTATAAATAGTAAGTGCTCCGTTTGAGTTGAAATTTTACCAGCAGATAGCCTGAAGGACGCTGATCGCGGTGGTTTACACCAGTTTTCGAAAATTCTGACTTTTTGCGCCTATTTTTAGGCTCCGAAGTTTGAAACCCTAATCTGCTTTGCATGCGTATCAAATGATCTCTGTTTCTCTTCGTTTCTGTGGCACTGCGATCAGCTTGTGATTCTGAACTGCTGGGAAGCGGCTGCCAGGACATACCTGCTAAAAATAGCAAGTTCCTTACTGAGTGAGTATCTTCGTTTGCATGTCACACCATCGCGAAGCTCTCGAAAAACCCATTAGGAATCACCCGACATGCAAAAGAAACCCTGACATGCAAACCCTAAAAATAGCCTCGGAAGGCTGAATTCTGAAAGTTGTCATCTCACTTTGCATGTTACATCGTCGCGAAGGTCTCGAAAAACCCAGAAGGAATATGCAGACATGCAAAGGAAAACTCTGCATCTGCACCCTGAAATTCGTCCCGGAAGCTGGATTGCTAAAAATAGTAAGTTATCTGTTTTTGCTCAAATTTTGCACGCGAACAATCCGATATGCCTTGAATGCTGTGTGACTGTCGGAATCTCAAAATAGCTGACAGATTGCCTGGAATTTCATACTTACTAAAAATAGTAAGTATCTCAGAATCTGATAAAAACTTGCTGAGAGCCTGCTTGAAACACACTAACAACAATGTTAAGTCCAATTTTCAATTTATTGACTTTATTTGACCTCAGACTGACTAGAAACGATGAAACCCTAATTTTCAGACTTGGCCAATTCTATGCTTAAGCTCAAATACGGGCACAACCCCCGAAAGGCGGACACTAGAAAAGAGACAGAGCGAGAGAGAGAGAAGAAAACCCAAGCCAAAAGACCGGAACAGAGCAAAAATTAGGGGGTCCCCATCTTGGATGGGGCAATGTGTGAAAAGGTCACAACAAGATGTCACCCAGTGAAAAATGCTGCCTTTGCAAGATATTTCCGACTTCGTTCTAGCTATTTAGTGAATGTATCTACCAACCCAAAGGATGAATTCTGCAACTGTAGTGTCTGATTGATTGGAACATGCTAAATGAAGGGAAAATCAGTAAATCGCAAGTTAAAAGCGCCTTTGTCAAGTAGGGGCGCCATTCATTTTGAAGGACCTGTTGATAGATTCAGCAGCTGCCATGTGTGAAGAAGTTGTTCAGCTCAGTCCCAGCCTCTCAGCAAGATCAATAGCACGATCATCGGACTTGATAGGAAGCTAGTAGAGGCAGTCAAGTGGAAAGTGTTTTAGGAGGGACTGAATGTTAAACAGTGAAAAATATGCCAAGGAAAAGTGAAAATGGTGCCCTTTCCAAGGAAAGGCGCCCTCTTGTTTGAGCTTCCATATGCTGTCAGGTGGAAAAATGCCTCCCAGGACGTCCTTCTCAGTTTGGGTTTATCTCAACAACAAAACTGCAAGCACAATAGTCAAACAAGGCAGTCGTCATATAATCAAGATCAAAATAGAGCAATTTTAGACATGGAAATCATTAAGCAAGAAGGCAAAAGCACCCTTTTCAGCTAGGGGCGCCCTTGCCTTAAAGGGTTGTAAACTGACTTCTATAAACTAAAACCCTAGTCATCTGGTGTAGAGCGGAGCTGGTTACCTAATGAATGGTCAAACATGATTGCTAGATTTACTGATCAACGAGAATTGCAATTTCGAGCACAGGAGGTTAGAATGTAGAAATTGAAGAGCTGACATGAAAAAATGATTTAAGGCATTAGAAAAGCGCCCTTTTTTGGAAATGGCGCCCTTCTTTTTGGGGCTCAAAACCCATCTTTTTGACTTAGTGCCTCCCAGGAACAGTTGTTTAGCTAGCAGTCAACTACTTAGTGAATCTGTTAGCAACCTCTAAGCATCGTTGGATCAACCTAAAACGAAGAGCAAGCAGGGGTCATTCAACATGCAAAAGTGATGAAAATGAGCTTCAACATGAAAAGTACACCTAGTCAAAGAGAGGATAGACTTTGCTGAAAAAGTAAAAATATTTTGGTGGAGAATTGGTTTGAACCTCCCAAAATTAGTGGGATTTGGTGATGACAACTCAAATTCAACCAAAATCATGAGTTGTCTTCCTCTTTTGATGGATCTGAGCTTGAATTTCTATATATTGAGGCCTAGGCGTCCCATTCTTCTTATTCTTTTGCAGTTTGAAAGGGTTTTGAACAGCAATAAGCTCTCCAAGGAAAAATTTTTCAGATTTGAAGGAGATTTTAATCGTTCTTCATTTTTCGAAGATCAAGAGCAGAAAAAGTTTGTCTTTTCAAAGGTTGAATCCAGTTGAGCACATTTTTCACAGGGGGTAGCAATAAATTCTATTTGTCCTCTCTTTTTCTTCTATTTTCTGTCTATATTTCTTGCATGCCATAGCAAACAACAGTGCATCACAGATTTGATCAACTGGGTATTATCAGAATAATTTTCCAGAGAAACCCATTAAGCCAAAATTTTCAAAATCAATAAAGTTGCCCCCCCTATTTTTAAGGATTTTCGGGAAAACGTCATCAAATCAAAATTCCAACGAACTGGGTCTGTTTAGCTCTGAAGCACGAACAAAACCCATGTGTCAGAATTTTTTCAGAAAAATACTTGTTGGCAGGGAGTGTATTTTTAAGGGTTTTCAAGGTTGTTAGAACTAGGTCATGTTCATAGTCGTTCTTCAAGGCTTTCAAAATGCAGTATTCTCAAGTGCAGTACAAGACCAAGACAACCTTGTATCATGATTTCATCATGATGACTGATACTAACCTTCACAAGGTAAACCTAGTTGTTGATCCTGAAGGGTTGGAGGGCATTGATCAAATTACACTACAGAGTATCGAGGAGTCAAGATTGCTCGAGGCAGCCTCTATCCCCATCACTTTATAGAGTGTGGAGCTTGTAATTGCTTGTGTTAAG
>VDFB02010109.1:0-42565 GCA_007258455.2 Sequoia sempervirens
AATCTGAACTAACTCCAATGAGTTACCAAAACCAACTATATGCATCAACTCCAAACAATTGCACTAAACAAGGAGATAGAAGCTTCCCTGGGTCAAATGTCATAATAAGGCCTAAAATTTAGCATGCAAAATTCCTCCAAATGAGCTCCAAAGAGTGGAAAAAGTCAAATTTGACTTTGTCCAACAAAAAGGCATGCAAAAAGGCTAAAAGATTCTCTCCAATGCCCATAAATGAGTAAAAATAGTTCCTAAATCCCCTCCATATGTTAGCAAATTGAAACCAATCTCCCTAGATGTTTGGCATGGCATAAATGAAAGCATATCTTTCACTTCTCCTCATGACTTAGTCTTATGAACACATGATCCTATTTTTTGCATTTTAAAATAATAACTTAAATTAAGTGATTTATAAAATCATCACTTAATTAAGTATTTTACAATGTAAATAAAATGCAAAAATAAAAAAACCATATATTCAGTATAGTCAATAAGCAAAATGTTTACTAAGTCAAAACATATTGAAATGCCTAAGATAAATAAGGCAAAAGCATGAATAGAGCATAAGACATGAAGTCTTAGCCTATAGTGGAAATAAGTTATATTCTATTTTCTAAAACATAAGGCAAAAATGTGATGCCATCAGTCTTTAGGTTATCGATCTTTAGATTTCTCAAACCCTAAAACAAAAGCATGGCAAAAAAGAAGCATTCATTTTATTTTGCAAGAATCCTCTAGAAGAAACTATGTGTTGCCATCAAAGAAACCCTAGACTGAGCTCTCTAGTTAGGAATGCTTCTTTCTATGCCATTTCTTTTCAAATTTTGAAGCTTTTAAGATTGTAAGTTCAATTTTGATTAAATCTGGGAGCTTCTTTTTGTTTTTGAAAAGCTTTTGAAGCTTATAGGTCGTGGCCTAAGCATTTTTATAATAATTTCTCTATATGTTGTTTTATTTTCTATTGACCTTTGTGTCTAGTTGCTATGGAAAATCTCCCATCGAGCTTGGAGAAAGCATTTTCAAATAGAGATTTGGAAAATAAAATAGACATCAGCTGGGTAAGCAATTCTTGCATACAATAAATGAATGGTCTTTGCATTTTCCTTGTCCTATGTATATCTCCTTGTATTCTTGAAATAAAATAAAAGATCAAATGCTTGTATTTATTTTCCTCTTGTAGACTGCTTTTCATTGGTCAATAAAGCTAAATCTTCTCTCTTTAGTTAGTAGAAAGCAAACACTCAAATGGGTTATTTTGAGTATTAAACCTGGCTTTGTAGGTCATGGCTCCATGCTATAAGTGTTTACACATTTTGTGTTTTCTTGATGTAGCTTGATACTTTCTCTCTGAAACTCAGTTTCATTACTGTATGTGATGATTTATATAAAATTACACATGATTTCTCCTCTGTTACTTTTGATTCTCTTTGTAAATATAGAAGACAAACTCCATGGCCGTGGGTATTCTGAACTTGCAATTGTAAAAGAAATGTTGTAGGGTTTTTAAAACCCTAGTCCTCCACTTGTCATTACTCTTGAAAAGGCGTTGTCTATATGTCACTTGTAAATGGAAAAAACCCTCCATTGTATGCAACCTACAGGCTAGGGTTTTTATGGAGCTTTGAAAGAGCCCTAACTTGCAGTTCTTAAATTCCTCTGTTGCAGTTGTAAATTATAATTTTTTTGTTTTAATCTTTCATGCAAAAATGAAGAAAAGAAACACAAGGTTGCAGGCTCACTTTCTTTAACAACTGAATATCACTTTGATTTTACTTCCTATAGCATCAAGATCTCTAAACCTGTTAAAGGAAATAAAGCGATCCTTGTTCATCAGCATCTCCACCAGGATGGTCTCAGTGTCTGAAGAAGAATTGAGTTCATAGTCATAATATTTGAATTGTGAACTCCTGACTGGATAAACATAGATTGCACTGCTTTTATTTTTCAAAGGACTAAACCTTTGAATGAACATATTGTTTTATAATCTTTTCACCATCTTTGAGCAAATTCTTGTTCAATTTCCTAAGTCTCTTTAATTCCATTGAGCATACATCATTGTTTATATCAGTGGACACAAGAACTCCACTATTTTGAATAATAAAGTGTATCCTTGATTGCATTATACATAATGAAAATTGGATAAGTTTATCCTGTCAAAACACAAATCGAAAGCACGTTGGCTCAACCCTTTGCGAAATATCTTCACAAACAGAACAATAAAATGTAAGAATATTTAATGCATTTGGAGATCAGTTTATACATGCATAGGTGTATGTTCATGTAAATTTTGAGATATTTCATTGCTTAGAGCATTGCTCTAACATCATTGAACTATTTCCAAATGCAGGAACTAGGAGCAATATGGAGGTAGGAGGGACACAAGCATCTCGAGGCAGCAGTAGTGCAAGACAACACACCCTAAACTAGTCATTCTCAGGCAATGACTGGTCTCTTTCCTTATATGCACACTTACATTTTGTTTACTTATTCATGTACATGCTTTTCTTCAATTAAATTGAACAATTTAGTATCACACCTTGTGTGAGACAAATATGCACTTTTCTATCAATAAAGATTACTTTTCAGAAAGATTTGTCTAAATATTTTTTTATGTTACATGCACTTGTATAAATGCAATGATTTGTTACTATAATCTTGTAATCTTTCTAATTTTTCTATTTATACAATTGAATGTAATATAGGAAAGATTAATGAAAAATGTACCTCTCTCTTAGTTTCTAAACAAAAAGCTCAACCTAATTGAGCAAGTAGTGAAATTAGGTAACAACAATGAAACCTCTATCTGTTGACATGGTTTATGTCTATTATATTGAAAGTGAAAAACGAGCCATTTATAAGTTCCTATATCTTTTACAATGTCATTTTATAGTTTTTAACATCTTTGCATTTTATGTGTTAATGTTTATTGTTTATTGATCTCTGCATTTTTTGTGTCAATCTCTACTCTTCCCTATCATTGAATTATTTTATGGATTAGTCTATGTTCTTGACTAGAAGACTTAACACCATAATTCATTAATTTCATCTTCTGTGTTGGCCATCCTAAGGACATCCATTAAATCAAAATGAAAATTAGGTCTAAGTAATTAGAAAATGTTTGGATATAAAATCATTAAATTTGTGTCTATTGAAATGGTTTATGTCTATTGTATGGGGATTGAAATACGAGGTGTTTGTAAGTTTGTATGTCTTTTACAGTGTCATTCTATAGTTTTTTTACATATTTGCATTTTATGGGTTAATTTCTATTGTTTTTTGTTGTTTGCATCTTGTATGCTAATGTCTATTCTTTGCTATCATTGACTATTTTCATGGGTTAGTGTCTATTATTTAGTTAAATAATTAACACCATAATTCATTAATGTCAATTTTTCTACTAACCATGACTATGTATTAGGCCTGGATGAGTACAAAATGTCTCTATATGAAATCAGTTCGGAAATTGACAATGTTTTATTTCTATCACAAATATTTCATAGCTTTCTAATATTCTTCAATAGAGCCATATCCTGGCACCGAGGGTTCCTCTCAATGTGTGTTGTTTTAACAAGGCCTTTTAGTGTTTCTTACTCACTAATTTTCACTTATTGTTAGTGGATTGAAATGCAATCGATATTAATGGATCCTAGCATCAATTTTTAAGGCTGTTGAGCAAAGAATTATTTTCATTGTCAAATCATTTCCAAAAATTATTTAATGGCAAGGAAATCTGTAAAAAAATAGGAATTTGTAATTTTGTATATCCTTTACACTACCTTTTTTGTGTTGTCTAATCATTTGCTCAAATTGTTTGATGAGGCTAGAACCTATTTCTCTTGAGTCTGAAAATTTCCCATTTAAAGACATCACACTGCAATCCATAAATGTTGAGCTCTCTATTTTCCATCATTAACCATGCAAATAATATATTTTGTGGTACAATGCATGCCAACTATAGTTCAACCAATTAAATGAAAATTAGATCTGTCCAAATGCAAAAGTTGTCACTGTAAAATCTATAATATATTTCATCAATATGCAATGTTCTCTTGTTGGGGATGCGAAGTACTTATTTCAAACTACATTCGTAATCTTCTATTTGGATTATTCATTCAATTCATTAGAAATGGAACTTATATTTTCTTTGCACGCATGCATGTGAATGCGCATATGTAAAAATCTATAAAATGGCACTATAAAAGATAAATAATTCATTATTGTCAATTTCTCTACTATTCGTGATTAAGAATGGAAGTGGCTAACTACACTTCAATCTATTTGATGAAAATGAGAATTGTTCATATTTGAAATATTTATTGGCTTTGAAGTTTTAAGCGTGTCAACAAAATTATTATTTGTGTTGTTTTTTCATTTGCTCATGTTGTTTGTGTTAATGTATTTATGGGTTATTCTTCCTTGTTGAGTTAAACACTTAACACAATAGTGTTCTACTCATAATTAAGATTGGAAGTAATATTTTCTCCACACATGCATTGAAACTACAATTGAATTTATTGAATGAGATAGTTTTTTGCACCTCTGCATTCTATGGGCTATTGTCTATTGTTTTTTGTTGTCTGCATTTTCTACATACATGCTTTGCAACTGTAGTTGAATTTATTAAAAGAAAATGAAAATTAGGTCTAAGCAATTGGAAAATGTCTAGGTATAAAATCATTAAATTTGTGTCTATTGAAAGGGTTTACATTTGTAAAGTTGTATGTCTTTTACAGTGTCATTTTATAGTTTTTTACACCTTTGCATTTTATGGGCTAATTTCTATTGTTTGTTGTTGTTTGCATTTTTTGTGTTATTGTCTACTTTTTGATATTTTTTATCACTTCCATGGGTTAGTGTGTGTTGTTCAGTTAAAGGCATAACACCGTAATTGATTAATGTTGATTTCTCAACTACCCATGATTGAGAATGGAAATAAGTAGCTACAGTTCAATCTATTTGATAAAAATTAGAATTGTTCGTATTTGGAATATTTCTTGGGTTTTCTATCTTTAATATTAATGTCCATACCTTACACAATCCAAGGTAAATTTAAAAATTAATATATATAACAAAATAATTAAAATCTTACTCACATCTTAGTTGAACTTTTCAATGCTTATCTCTACTTCCTAAACAACACGCATTACCATAGATGCAAATTCTTGCACAATTTTAGTTTCTCTATCCATAGTCAATTTCAAAATTGGCTAAAAGAGAAGGTTGCAAACATATACTATAATGCATTATCTACAACTATTTAGCATCTAAAAAAGAAATGGCATTGCAATTTACCTAAAGAACAATTTATGATGTTTATCAGCCACATAATGAAAATAATAGTTAGATATTTGATCAATATATTTAAATGTCTATGTTCACTTTCTTACACATCTCTACGCATAGTATTTGCAACTACATAAATTGGTTCAAAGCATACCTCTATACATTGTTGTAGCAATATATCGATTTGTATAATGGAGGTAAAATGCCAAACAATAAACAATTGGCATAGATCTCTACAAAAACAAAAATCGCTAGAAAACACATTGTGTCACGTTTCTAAATAAGAGGGGGTGGAACACTATGCATGTGGCTATAGACAATGTACATTTTGTACCAATTTTATCCAACAACTTTTGAAACTGTCTCACATACACATATATACACATATACATATATATATATACATACACATATACATATACATATACATATACATATACACATACACATATACATATACATACACATATACATATATATACACACATAATTATATATGCACTTACATACACATATACATATATATATATATATGTATGTATATATATATATGTATGTATATATATATGTATGTATGTATATATATATATATGTATGTATATATATATATATATGTATGTAGTATGTATATATATATATATATATATATGTATGTATGTATGTATGTATACATGCATGCATATGCATAGAAATATATATGCAGATATAGATATATATACATACATACATATATATATACACATTTATGCATACATGTATACATAAGCACATATATGAACATGTACATAAATGTAACAAATATAGGCATCGATACATATATATACACACATTTATATATGTATATATAGATATGTATACATAGATATATATATATACACATGTACAAAAATATATATAAATATATATGTATGTATTTACACTCATATATACATATGTATATAAATACACATTTATAAATATATATGTACATACTTATGTATATATGTATATGTGCATACATATAAACGCATATATATGTATGTATACATACTTTTATATACATATCTACATATACATGCATATATGGTGCAGGAGCACCTATTTGATTACATGCCTCCATGAGGCCGTATTGTATAAATTCATTAAATTAGGGGTTTTAATGTTTTAATAAGGTTGAATGAGCCATTTTATATATGTTTGAAGTCATTGATGAAGGTTTGGTGTTTTTTTAGTTGAAAAATGAAAACATTGTCAAAAGTTGTCAAGTGTTGTCATAACAACTTTTCTTGTCAAATAACGACTTTTTAAAAGTTTGTTAAAAGTTGTTAAATGGTAGTTGTAGGTTGGTTGGGGACATAACTTGATTGTACAAGCATAAAAATGGGCCTCTAAGTTAAATGGGGGGTTGGTATGTAGATTGAACAAGAATTTATGAATGGAGACATGATTTTTTTTGTAATTTTCCAATGTTTTCCCTTGTTCTTTTACATGGTATGGATCTGTATGAAATGGTACAGATCTAAAATTTATTTTTACTGATAGAGGAATGAGTTAGCTTTCATTTTCAATTGGTTTGGTGTTTTTTATTGAGTTTGGAGAAAGTTATGACCATTTTACCATTGGCAGCCCTATGGGATTGTTTTCCCTTAAAGTTGTAGAATGTTGTAAAGAATGGTACGGATTGTACAAATCAAATAAAGATCTCAGACCTATTGGAAATATTATATATGTGAATCTAGTTTCATTTTCACTTTGTTTAATCAATTTTCATGAGGTTTTGAGTGATTTATGATGTTTTTTGGTGAAGACTACCCAGTTCGAGAACTAGGGTTTCCAACATATAAGAAAAATTCATATATTTTTATTCCACCATCAAAAAGTGATAAAAATTGGTGAAAAGTTCTATTTATACATGTTCTTAAAACACTTTTAATTAAAAATATTAATTTATTCATTTGCATGAGTTATGGTAGATTGTGTGTTTCATTTTGTTGGAGAGTAGTCAAAGAAAACCTAGTTTTCTTGATGTTTGAACAAATCTATGTATAGTTTGTTTGTGGTTGGACTTGGGATCAAGGAAATATGTTTTGGAATGCCTATAAAATCTAATATTTGCAAGTTTTATGTTTTTCTCTTTGTTAAGTTCCCATTAGGCCATTATAGCAACATTCTCAAGATGACTAAGGTTGCATTTTGTCATTGTTGATGATGGGTCATTGTTCAAGTTGTGTCAAGTTAGTTTAGTTGATTCCTTTGCTCTACATCAATATATATGAAAATATATATATGTACCTAAATATAATTATATATATATGTCCATACATATATACACGTGGTAAAAAATACAAATAATCTTTTGCTCCAAAGGCTCTAAGCTCAACACCACAATGCATTAATAGCAACTGCACTTGAATTTGTTCACAATAAATGAAAATCAGATCTCAATAAATGCAAAATGCAAAGTACACACGTATATATAAACACATATGTATACATGTGTACATATATACACACATATATATATGTACATATAGAAATATATACACACATATATATGCACAAACATATATATCTATATGCACACACACATACATATATATACATATATATAAATACATACATATATGTATGTATGCATGTTTGTATATATACATACATACATATACACACAAGATCCTTTTTCCTTGACATGCATAAAACTTAACAACATAATCCATTAATGGAAATTGCACTTCAATATATTTACATTAAGCCAAATTTAGGTAAAAATAATTTTGAAATGCAATCATACGCACACAGCATGCAAGCCACTATTCGCAATGACACATGTCGACAAGAACATTTGTACCAATGATACATGCATAGAAACAAATCATTAGGAAAACAATGTTTTATTTCCTTGTGTTGCTCTCAATAATAAATTGCAACTTCAGAATACACAAAACTAGCAAACAACACATCAATTTCCATTAACAAAATATGCCAAGGAAAAAAACACAAACTTCATTTTAACAGTTCCAAATAGACACCATTGGAAGAAGTCTTATCTATACAAAATATTCATGACATGCATGGTTTGAAACATCAATGGTACATCAATTATATCATGTATAGATAGACTTCTTCCAATGTCTATCACTATTCCATGTACACTCAATTCATTTGAATTAAAAAAACACAGATTACAAAAAATAGCATAAGCTTCACTTTAAGATATTTTGCAATTGAAACATCAACAATGCATGAAAACATCACTGAAACATTAAAATCCCATGAAGAAATTGGGAAAATAGGAATCAACTAATGAAAACACTCATTGATAAAGAACACCAAAGATTAAATCATTGCAAAAGGTTTAAAAACTAAAAGATCACCATGTAAAAGATATAGGAACTTACAAGCGCCTCCATTGTCACTGCCAACATGACAAGTATAAACCCTCTCACCAACACCAGACACAGATTTCACCCTCATCAAATAAACTGAGCAAATGAATATGTATGCACACACATATATATGTATATATACTCATATATACATTTACATATACACATATATATATGTAATGTGTATGTACTAAACAACACAAATAGTCCTTTGCTTGAGGGTCTCAACACTCAACATCATAATCCATTAATGTCAACTACACTTGAATCTATTCATAATAAATGAAAATCAGATCTAGGTAAATGCAAAATGTAGAACACACATACATACAAATATATATATATATAGATATATGTACATACATATATATATGCATACACACACACACACACACACACACACACACACACACACACACACACACACACACACACACACACACATACACACACACACACATATATATATATATATTCATACACACATATACATATGTAAATATACAAATATATATATATATATATATGTTTTTACAATTTCCTCATTGACTTTTGGCATTCTGGTCATGGTTTTGTTTTTGTCCAATCCAAATTAATTCTCTATTCATGAAAGACTGATAGATAGACTTTAAACTTCACACCATAAACCACTAATGACGGTTGCACCTCAATTCACTCACAATAAATGAGAACTCGCAAATAATGAATGCAAATATACTACTTAAAATGTCACGCGTCCCCAGGGACAATGAATGCAAAGACATGACTATACCAAGAAACTCATGAAATATATGCATACACGCATACACACACACATATAGATATGTATATATATACATATCTATATGTATATGTATGTATGTATGTACATATGTATATGTATGTGTATATATATATATATATATGTATGTGTATGTGTATGTACTAAACAGTGCAAATAGTCCTTTGCTTGAGAATCTCAAAACTCAACACCATAATCCTTTAATGGAAACTGCACCTGAATCTATTCACAACAAATGAAAATCAGACCCAGATAAATGCAAGATGCAAAACACACATATATACATGTATAGACCTATATATACATATGTGTATATGTACATATAGATATATGTACATACATATATATATGCATATACACACATATGTATATGCATAAACACATATACATATATACATATACAAATACACACACGCACACACACACACACACACACACACACATATATATATGTTTTTACAATTTCCTCATTCACTTTTGGCATTCTATTCATGGTTTTGTATTTTTCCAATCCAAATTAATTGTCTATTCATGAAAGAGTGATAGACATACTTAAAACTTCACACCATAAGCCACTAATGACAGTTGCACTTCAGTCCACTCACAGTAAATGAGAACTCACAAATAGTAAATGCAAATGTACTACTTTAAATGGAAAATGACAAAACCATGAGCGAAATACTAGCAGCCAATGTCAAAATTGTAAAAAAACATCAATAATTACCTTTTAATAAATATTTCCCAAAATAGAAGCAAAACTCCATAAAAAATTTTACGACACGATTCCAGATGGACAATTTTAATATGCAAGATTGAGGCATTAACATTAGTTCCCTATGTATAAGGAAAGTTTGACACAATAACATTAGCTCCCCACCTATAAGGCAGGGACTTTAAATTACAAAATGACAAAACCACAAGGAAAATACAAACAGCCAATGAAAAAATTATAAGAAAGACTGATAATTTGCTTTTAATTCCAGACACATAATGTACACCGATAAATTTTTCACTTACAGTCAAGACAATAACAACAATGAAAATTCAAAGGTGGAAGTTGTAATAGAGATTAGCATCAAATCTATAAATGAAGTTTGCAAACAGAATAATCACATTTAATAGAAGATCGACAAATAAGATATAATAAGATAATGTGCAAAGGCAAGCCGCTCATTTGAAAAATAGAAAACATAAGAAGGATGGCAAAGAAAAGTGAATGAGAAAATAGAAATATGTAAAAGATGTATGCAGAGAATAACACAATATGAGAAATTTAACTAAAACAAAGAGATAATGAAGTGGAAAAAGGGATCATTACAGTGAAAAAGGAGAAAAATAAATTGAAGAGTTAACCGAAAAGCAAAATAGAGAATAAAAAAGTAAAGTAAGAAGGAAATTGTGTGAAGTTTTTGAAAATAAAATAAAATAAAAAATCCCTTTTTGATATCATGAATAATTAACTAAATTTAAGACAAGATTAGTAAGGACAAAAGAACAATTAGTTTGATCAATATCGGATGTGAATAGGATTAATTAATTCCAATAGAATAGATCAAAAAAAAAAAATGGCTAGGAAAAACTATTAGTGAGAAGGCAGGAATAGTTACCAATGTGAACAAATCGGGAAATAAAAAGTCATGAATATGTCATCCTAGGTCTTGACAAGTGCACATTTATCAACATCAACCTTTTTTATTTTGCAAATAAGTGACATACACTGAGGTATTAAAAAACCACAATACAAAATGCTATCAATTTGCATAGAATGAACAAATTGCAGAGAGCAAGTGCCATGAATCATGTTAAGAGCTTAATTTCCTTAGCCATATTTTGCACTTTCGAACACATTCTCTTTTGAAAGTTTCTTTGATAAGGATCAAATCCATGTATATTGCAAAATACATAGGAACTTCCAAATGCATCCTTTTTTGACAGATTGATTGATGACGGTCAAATCTATGCCTCTTGATAGCCTTAAAACTTTATGTCACGATCCATCAATCAATGAAAATTAGGCATTAACAAATGTTAGATGAATTTCGAACAGTTTTCATTTCCATGCAATAGATCCAAGTGCAAGAAGCATGAATGCATGCACAAAAATGATTACTTACATTCTTAATCATGGCTAGCAGAGAAATTGACATTAATGAATTACGATGTTAAGTGTTTAACTCAACAATAGGCACTAACCCATAAAAATAGTCAAGGATAGCGAAGAATAGACATTTACACATAAAATGTAGACAACAAAAAACAATAGACATTAACCCATTGAATGCACAGGTGTAAAAGACTATAAAATGACATTGTAAAAGACAAACGAACTTACAAACGTCTCATTTTTCACTCCCAATATAGTAGACATGAACCCTCTCAACAGAAACATATTTAATGATTAAATTACACCCACACATTCTCCAACTACTTAGACCTAATTTTCATTTTCATTTAATAAATTCAAATGAGTTGCAATGCATGTGTGTAGAGAAAATATTACTTCCATTGTTAATCATGTCCAGCACATTATCGTGTTCATTGTTTAGCTCAACAAGAAAGACTAGCCCATAAATATATTGACAAAAACAACCTCACCAAATGAAGGAACAACACAAATAATGCTTTGATCGACAAGCTTAAAACTTCAAACCCAAGAAATATTCCAAATATGAACAATTCTCATTTTCATCAAATAGATTGAACTGCAGCTAGCTACATCCATTCCTAATCATGGGTAGTAAAGAAACCAACATTAATCAATTACATTGTTAAGTATTTAACTAAACAACACACACAAAACCATAAAAGCAATAAAAAATAAGAAAAAGTAGACATTAACAAAAAAAATGTAGACAACAACAAACAATAGACATTATCCCATAAAATGCAAAGGTGTAAAAAACTATAAAATGACACTATAAAAGACATACGACCTTACAATGTAAACCCTTTCAACGAAAATAGATTTAATGGTTTTATACCCAGACATTTTCCAATTGCTTAGACCTAATTTTCATTTTCTTTTAATAAATTCAACTAAAGTTGCAATGCATGCATGCACAAAATGTAGACAACAACAAACAATAGACATTAACCCATAAAACACAGAGGTGTAAAAAACTATTTCATTCAATAAATTCAACTACAGTTGCAATGTACGCATGTAGAACTGACACAACCTGACCAAATGAAAAAACAACGCAAATAATACTTTTGTGGATAGGCTTAAAACTTCAAACCCAAGAAATATTTCAAATATGAACAATTCTCATTTTCATCGAATAGATTGAAGTGCAACTAGCTACTTCCATTCTTAATCATGGCTAGTAGAGAAATTGACAATAATGAATTACGGTGTTAAGTCTTTAACTCAACAACAGACACTAACCCATAAAAGCAGTCAAGCATAGCAAAGAATGGACATTAACACACAAAATGCAAACAACAACAAACAATAGACATTAACCCATAAAATGCTAAGATGTAAAACACTACAAAATGAAATTGTAAAAGACGTACGAACTTACAAATGCCTCGTTTCTCACTCCCCATACAATAGACATAAACCCTTTGAATAGACACAGATTTAGTGATTTTATACCCAAACATTTTCCAATTACTTAGACCTAATTTTCATTTTCATTTAATAAATTCAAGTGCGGTTGCAATGCATGCATGCAAACTATAGGCATTAACCCATAAAATGCATAGATGCAAAAAACTATAAAATGACACTATAAAAGATATAAGAACTTACAAACGCTTCATTTTTTAATTCCAAAGTGGTATACATAAACCCTCTCAAAAGGCACAAATTTTACCCTCATCAAACAATCTGAGAAAATCACTAGACAACCCAAAAATCAAAGTGTAAAAGATATAGGAACTTACAAATTCCGCCTTTGTCACTTCAAACACCGTAGATGTAAACCCTCTCAACAAACACAAATTTCAGCCTCATCAAACAACCTTAGCAAATGAAAAATAATAATAAATAATACTTTGCTCAACAGACTTAAAACTTGACACCATAAGCCACTAATGACAGTTGCACTTCAATCTACTCACAATAAATGAGAACTCACAAATAGTAAATGCAAATGTACTGCTTAAAACACCACGAGTCCCTAAGAAGAGTGCATACGAAGACATGACTATACCAAGAAACTCATGAAATATTTTCAATAGCAAAGCTCCCTACAACAATTATTATTTAAAAAAAATGGAAAATGGCAAAACCACGAGGAAAATACCACCAACCAATAACAAAATTGCAAAAAGGCATCAATAATTACCTTTTAATAAATATTTTCCAAAACATCATCAAAACTATAAAATATTTTTTATGGCACGATTCCCAAAGGACTATTTTAATATGCAAGATTGAGGTGATAACATTAGTTCCCCACCTATAAGGCAATGACTAATAAACAAACATCAACTAAATTTTAATTTTAATTTTAAAAATTCAAGAATAAAATGTGTAAATAATAAAACAATAAATTCTATACACAAAATAAATACATGATCATAAATAATACAACTAGCATACATATATTAAATATTAATATATATGTAAAATATGTTGAGAGTTATCATTATTATATCCTTCACTTCAATTGAGCAAATTTTAATTGTCAATTAAATATGTCATAAAATCAACTATCAACATTATAAAACAACAAATAAAATTAAACTAAATTTAAATATAATTGTCATATTACCATTTTAAATTAGTTAGCATAAATCTAGAGTTTATTTTCTTACACATAAAAACCTGGAATGTAAGTATACTCAAGAAATATTCAGGAATTGTAGGTTGGGGATATACAATAAATGTTTGACTCCCTGTACAAGATCTCATTCATTTATTTATGTACATACAATTTGAAATTTGGCCCATTTCTATTAGAAGAATAAATTTGAAGTTATTTTTTCGCTTTGAACAGAGAAGTAGGGCGGTTGTAACTGAATGAAGAATTTATCAAAAGGGAAAAAAATGACATATATTTTCCACACCTTCCAGCAATGGTGACTGTTAACATCACAGTAGAGACAAACTCTTGAATTAGTGATCCAGAGGAGAGAAAAATAAATAACTAAATTTTATTCCCCCTCCCAAAATTCAAAACCGTTAAGCCAACATAAGGGACTTTGAATGCACTAATAATTTTCTATATTACAACCTCAAAGAAACAATGAAGCCTTTGATAATATCATATTTACATTTAAGAAGAGCAATCATAGGTGGAGCAATTTTTCTCTCAAACAAAATGTGGAGGAAAATGATTGGTTCAAGCCTTGGCCAAATACTCTGCAATTTGACCAATTTTGACAGCTAGTTGAGGCAGTAACTTTCGTTGCTTTGAATGACAATCAAGTGATTTGGAAACGTCCTTGACACTCCAATGGGCGTTTCTGAGAGACACAAATAGTAAATCCACATAAAATACAAAGCATAAAACACACAATAAACAGTAGAAAACAATGTGATAAAATTATGTAAAGTACATACCTTATGCAATTGTGGTGTGTAAACTCGTGCCTATGTTGAGATGCAAAATGGTTCTACTGGGATTGGAGATGGTTGTGCATGTTTTCACTTAAATAAACATCCATTGCTAAATATATAACCAGTTCAATATGAAATTGTAGCATTAAAGCGGGAAAACAAATCCTTTCTAACGATTTAAAACATCTTTAAAGTAAAGAAAAGTTGTGTTTAAAATGACGGATATGGTAAGATGTTAGTCAATAAGGAAATTTCTTTTCTAAGTATACTGATTTTCTATTTTGTGAACAAGGTATTTTTAAAACCCATTACGTGAATGTAAAATACAAGTGTCATTTTAAATGGCATGGATAAAAATGTACACAGACTCATTGATGTTATGTTAAGCAATGTGACAATAGATAAGCTATTTTGAACAAATGCAACTATAAAAATTGTTTCAATCCAAAAGAATTAGCGAACCCGCTACTCTTAAGAATTTTTTTTAATTTTGGACTATATTTTAAGATTCTTAATTTTGATAGGCTATGTATTATGATTTGTTAAATATTTGTTATAATTGTATACATAACAATTTGAGTTATTAGTATAGTGAATATAATAAAAAATTATAATTATGGGAAGAGGTATAATTATAACAAGCATACATATATTAAATATTAATGTATATAAAATAAACTGAGAGTTATCCTTCTCGAGGCGCCTATTTTTATTATATATTTTATATGACATTGTAAAATGTCAAAATCACTATAGCTATTTTTTCTATTTGGCCTTTGCTCACAATTATGGATGGTAATGTATATTGTCAATGTAGTGCCCCTCATGTTGTTCTCTGTTAGATTGGTAGTTGATTTTCTTAGGATCATACTTTATGTCACTTTATTTGATGTTGGACTTACTGCTACGATGATATTTTGATGATACTTTGGTGATACTTCTATTACTTGAGTTTATGCACATGTTATGACTGTTATATGGAATTATTTGATGATGTGGATTAATCTTATTATGAGCATTATCTGATTATCTGATCATGGTTATTATGTGATTATCTAGTGATTGTTCTTATCTTGTTTGTTATGAAACTGATTGTCATGAGATGTGGTTGTTGGATATCGTGGTTGTGTTGTTGATATGTGGTTTTCATTGATGTCAACACTGTTAGCATTTGGTGTGTCAGATGTTGTATATGTCGAGGATATTGAGAAAATTATAAAAGAAAGTATTCTAGGTTCCCAATGGAACTGTGCACGTCATGAAGATGTCATGTTTTGTACATTGAAGATTAGCTAGTGTGGATTAAAGGGTTTATTGTTGAATGTTTCTAGATGATCTACTAGAATTTTTAGAGGTTTGTGTGAAGTTTTGATTGTGTTGTGGTCTGACAATGTTTTTGTGGTCTCTGTCAGTGTTCCTAAATGAAGATTGTGTGATTCTATTAATCTCAGTTGTTGTGAATGCTTCTCTATTGTTTCTTGGTGTTCTCTGATGTCTCTAGATCATTCTCTATTTTTTTGGTACATCCACATTATTCGGAGAGCTCATGGTTGAAGATCTTTCCTTGTGCATGTTCGATTTCTCATGTTCTTGGCCGACATGTTGGTGGTAGCGTGTTGTGGATCTTTGAAGTGAAATTAATTAAAGTACTTTTGTGTTGGGGATATTAATTTTGGTCTCCACTATGTTGTGGCCGACCTTGGTGGATTCACATTAAAAATTTATTTGTAAAATTGGGCCGACATTGCAAAAATGTTTTTATTTTCCTAGCCGACTAAGTTGTGATGAAATCTCATGTAGCAGATATATATGTGCGATTTTTTCTGGTATGTGTAGGATCATCATGATGGGCCAAAAAGTGGTGATATGATGGGTATATGTACGATATGTGGCTAACGATTTTTTTTACTCAAAATTGATGAAACGAAAAGGGTTTTTAAAGGAGATTCTCAGCTTTCCACCAATATAAATTATGCTTTACTTTGAATTTAATTAATAATTATTATTCATTTTCTATTTGAATTACCACTAAAGTCTTAATTGATAGGCTGATTGAAAAACATATATAGCTTTCAAATGGTATCACATTTTTTGAATCTGAAACATGTGTCACATTCTATGCTTCACATACTATAGGATTAAAAAAAAAATCATGAATTTTTGACCAAGTTAAGGTGGTTAAACATACAATTTTTTATATTTTTAAAAAGTTGTAATAAAAAATTCATAATTAATTATTTACTTGGAAAAAAATTACAAAAAAATATGCATCACATCCATAAATGAGTCCTCTACTTATATCTAAAATATTATAAAAAAATATATCAATTTATTGTGGTTAGGGTGGTCAGACAGACACCTACTTCTTTTCTTTTCCCTAAAATTTTAGTACTACTGCATTGAAATATCAAATTTTCACCAAATAGATTTTTTTTTTTTTAAAAGAATCCTAGTAGTTTAGAAACTACATTCAATTTTCTTTAGATTCTATTCTTACATATTTTTGAAATAATATAGATAACTTATTCAAATTTTTACGACAAGTTTCCTAACTTTGATTTTTTTGAATTTTTTGCCACTTAAGGGCCTATTTTTTCCATGATGATTCTGCACATACCCTTTCATCAGTGTAGTGTGAGGAAAATTGCTTGGTGTGCTCCTATGTGTAAATATATTTTGATTGTAGAGTAGAGTGTGAAGAAGATTGAGCAAAGTGTGAAGAAGGTTTTCTAAGCTTAATTGGAACTGTAATCAGGCTTGTGTAGAAGCTATTTTCTCAATTCATACCCTTTGGATTTTAATCCTATTTTGTATTGTTGGGCAGTGAACCCCTTTTTTATTTGAACAGTGAGCTCTAGGTAGTGTGCTTGAATGCATGTGCATTCCCCTTATTATTTTTCATTATACTTTTAATAGGGTATAATCTTGTGGACTAATATCCACCGTGGTTTTTCCCCTAATAGGGTTTCTACGTAAAAAATATTGGTGTTCTCTATCTCTCTGATGTATTAAATTGTTTGTGGTTAATTTCTTATTCATCAGATTTGAGATTAAGTTAAGTTAGAAAATTTTAAGTTTCTGTAACAACTGATTCACCCCCCTCTCAGTTGTGCGTCCTTGTTTTTCCAACAATTGGTATCAAAGCAAGTTCCTCTGAAGAAGTCTAAAAGCTTGAGGTGATCCGAGATGGAAACATTCAAGAAGGAAAGTCTGAGATTTGATGGCACTAACTACTCACTATGGAAAGTTAGGATGAAATGTCATCTAAGATGTATTGGTGAAGCTTTTTGGAAGATTACAAAAGATCCATATGTTATTCCTCATAATGGTCCCTCCACTACTGATGAGATCAAAGATGTTGAAAATAATATTAGGGCTATTGAAGCTCTAGTGAGTGCTCTGACAGACTCAAATATGGCTAATGTGATAGGATTACAAACAACTCATGATATTTGGATGAAGCTGGAAACTTTGTATGAAGGAGATGCTCAAGTGAAGATGGCTAAGCTACAAAGCTTGAAAGGCAAGTATGAGAATTTGAAGATGGGTGAAGATGAAAATATCACTTCTTTTATGCAAAGAGTAGATGAGATAGTGATGGGTATAAGATGTGTCGGTGGTACTATGGAAGAGGATGAAATTGTGCCTAAGATACTCAAATCCTTACCTCCCTCCTACAAAGTGAAAGCTCATGCTATTGAAGAGATCAAATCAATAACAAAGATAACACGAGACACGCTAGTTGGAAAGCTTGTTGCTTTTGAAATAAGTGAATTTGGTGAATCTACTCCAAAGACTGAATCCACATTCAAGGTTATTGTATTCGGAAGTAACAGGAAAAGATATAGTTCGGGAGAGAGCTCCAAAAAGATATCCAAGTATGATGAAGAACTAAAACAGCTTGAAGATAAAGAAAGAGGATAGAAGAATTGGAAGCACTGGTTGCAAAACAAGAAGGCAAAGGAAAAGGTAAGTATGAAGATGTATTTCCTATTAAATGTTTCTCTTGCAGTAAAATAGGTCATTTTGCATCAAGGTGTCCTCAAAGAGTTCCTAGATCTAAGCCTAAAAAGTCTAGATTCCAAAAGAGATGTTACTTTGTTGAAGAAGCAGTGACTGATGATGAATCTGATAAAGATAATGGAAATGAAGATGAATGGGTTTTCATTGCTACCATTGAAGATAATCTTGTGGCTACTAAATCTGCTAAAGATGAAAAGGCTCTTGCAGGCCAATTTGAAGAAAAAGATGAGTGGGT
Organism: Sequoia sempervirens; assembly: GCA_007258455.2. Classification (NCBI taxonomy): domain Eukaryota; kingdom Viridiplantae; phylum Streptophyta; class Pinopsida; order Cupressales; family Cupressaceae; genus Sequoia; species Sequoia sempervirens. Next base: position 19,197 of record VDFB02010109.1, read on the forward strand.
CATTGATAGTGGATGCTCACATCATATGGTAGGTGATAAAAGAAAATTTGTAAGTCTAGAGAAGTATGACTGTGGGGTTGTAAGATTTGGAGATAACAATGCTAGTGTGATTCATGGCAAAGGATCTATTTTTCTTGGTGGCAAGTATAACACTAATGATGTTCTTTATGTTGAATGCTCGAAGCATAACTTGTTGAGTGTTGGGCAGATGGTGCATAAGGGATATGATCTTCAGTTCAAAAATGGAAAATGCAAGATACGTGGAAGTTCAAGGAATATGATTGCTACTGGTAAATAGACAAAAGGTAATATCTTTCACCTAACTACTACTAGTGGGAGTTGTTTAATTGCTCAAGTAGATGAAAGTAGGTTGTGGGATAGGAGGTTGTGTCATGTAAATTTTGACAACATTTTCAAGATAAGTTCCACTCAAGCAATAAGAGATCTACCTAAGTTAGTGAAGCCTACTAACACAATCTGCAAGGAATTCCAGATGGGTAAAAAAACTAGAGTTTATTTCTGAAGCAAACAGTTTCATTCAAATAATTTGTTGGAAATGCTACATGCTGACCTTTTTGGTCCCTCTAGAGTCAGAAGTATTCATGGAGAAAGGTACTTTATGTTGATTGTTGATGATTACTTTAGAATGATATGGGTTTATTTCTTGAGAGAAAAATGTGAAGCATTTGAAAAGTTCGAAAGTTTTAAGGCTATGGCTGAAAATGAGAAAGGTCTAAAAATCAAGTGCCTGAGATCTGAGAGAGGTGGTGAGTTCACCTCCAGGGAGTTCAATTCTTTTTGTGAAGAGCATGGAATTAAAAGACAGTTATCTGCTCCCCGAACCCCTCAACAGAATGGAGTTGTAGAGAGAAAGAATAGAACAATTTTGGATGTTGCCAGAATAATGATGATGGAAGGAAATGTGTCCCAGATGTACTGGAGTGAAGCAATAAGCACTATTGTGTATACCTTGAATCGGGTAAATGTTAATAGTAATTCTAGTAATACCACTTTTGAGTTATGGTTTGGTTACAAGCCTACTATTAAATATTTCAAGATCTTTGGAAGTAAGTGTTATACCAAGAGAGATGATGATATAGGAAATTTTGATGCAAGAAGCGATGAAGGGACTTTCCTAGGTTACTCCACTAAGAGAAAGGCCTACCGGTGCTATAACAAAAGACTAAGAAAGATGGTTGAAAGTGCAAATGTCAAATTTGATGAGGATTTTGTCAAATCATCTAGATATTGTGGTTATGATTTTGATGAAGACAATACTAGCAAAGGGAAGAATTCTCAGACACAGAATATGCTTCAGATTATTCCATATGTTCCGATAAAGCAACCTCAATTTGTTCTGGTAAATCAAGTCAGTCAGGAAATGCAGACAAGTGTGAGTGTAGAAGAAAGATCAAAAAAATTAGAAGTTCAAGAATGTCCCAAAACTCCAAGGTATGTAAAGATAAATCATTCTAAAAATCAAATCATAGGAGAGAAGAATAAAGGAGTGCAAACTAGAAGAAAGATTGCAAAAGAATATTGTTTGATTTCCAAGATTGAACCTAAAAATGTCACTGAAGCCTATCAAGATGAACACTAGTTGGAAGCTATGAAGGAAGAGTTGACACAGATTGAAAAGAATGACACATGGATACTAGTTCTAAGGCCTAAATAGAAAAATGTGATTGGTACTAAGTGGGTGTTTAGGAACAAGTTGAATGAACAAGGTGAAGTGGTCTGGAATAAAGCAATACTGGTATGTAAAGGGTATTCTCAAATGGAAGGTAGTGATTTTGAAGAAACCTTGCCTATTGATTTTGAAGAAACCTTGCCCCTGTTGCTAGAATTGAAGTTGTAAGGTTATTTCTTGTTTATGTTGCATACAAGGACTACAAATTCTATCAGATGGATGTAAAGTCAGTATTTCTAAATGGAGAATTAGAAGAAGTATACATTGAACAGTCAGATGGATTTTAGCTAATTGACAAGGAAGATATGGTCTGTCGATTAAAGAAAGCTCTATATGGACTTAAGCAAGCCCCCAGAGCCTGGTATGCTAGATTGGACAAATATCTATTGAAGCTTGGATTCACTAAAGGTACTATTGATAGCAACTTATACTTCAAATCAGATCATGATAAGGAGTTAACTATAGAAGTTTTTGTTGATGACATCATTTTTGGAGGAGATGACAAAATTTATATGAAGTTTGTTGATGAGATGAAGGATGACTCTAGATGAGTATGATTGGAGAGATGAAGTTATTTCTAGGATTGCAAGTTACTCAGTTAGACAAGGGAATCTTCATATCTTAGTCCATATATGTGAGAGAACTATTGAAGAAGTTTGGAATGGATGACTCAAAACCTGTTGGTACTCCCATGGTGACTGGATATAAGTTGACACAGAATGATGAATCTCCTAAGGAAAATCAAACTAGATACAGGTCAATGATCGGTGGATTTCTCTGTTTAACTCAAACTAGACCAGATATTATGAATGTTGTATGTATGGTTGCTAGATTTCAGGCCGATCCAAAAGAATCGCATGTGACTGCTATGAAGAGAATCTTCAGATACCTGAAAGGAACAATTGACTTTGGACTTTTGTATCCAAAGGATGATGATCTCACTCTGAGTGCATATACTGATGCAGATTGGGCTGGAGATGTAGATGATAGGAAAAGTACTAGTGGTGCTTTCTTCCTAGGGAAGAAATTGGTGTCCTGGTTGAGCAAAAAGTAGAATTCCATTTCTCTATCTACTACTGAAGAAGAATACATTGCTACTACAAACAATTGTACTCAAGTGATATGGATGCAACAAATGTTGAAAGATATCAAGGTGGTATATGAAGAACCTATTGCCATATACTGTGAAAATTCAAGTGCAATAAATATTTCAAAGAATCTAGTGTTGCATTCCAATACTAGACATACATCAATCAAGTTTCATTTCTTGAGGGAGAAAGTGAATGAGAAAGAAGTCATATTGGAATATGTGCCTAACAAAGAATAGATTGCAGATATATTTACTAAGCCATTGTTGAAGGATACTTTTTAGTATCTCAGAGGAATGCTAGGGGTAATTACCCCTCCTGATAAGAACTAAAAGATGCATTTACTTGCATTAATCTGTGAGCTATATTGTTGTATTCTGATCTGGATTGATTTTTTTATGGCTACTACTCAGGGGGAGTAGTCAAATGTGCGGATATGTGGTTCAGAGCGTGTATTTGGAAAATTCATGGTTACCTTTTCCATTGATGTCAAAGGGGGAGAAGTGCATTGTGAAAAATATTTCTGAGGAGAAGATCCTTGTGGGGAGAGGTGCAGTTGAAAATAAGAAGTCAGTGTGTTGGTTTGATGGTATTTTTCACATCATGTGTTGCCATCAATGCCAAAGGGGTAGATTTTTGGATATTGTGGTTGTGTTGTTGATATGTGGTTGTCATTGATGTCAACACTATTAGCATTTGGTGTTTCAGTTGTTGTATATGTCGAGGATATTGAGAAAATTATAAAAGAAAGTATTCTAGGTTCCCAGTGGAACTATGCACGTCCTCAAGATTTCTTATTTTTTACATTGAAGATTAGTGGGTGTGGATTAAATGGTTTATTGTTGAATGTTTCTAGATCATCTATCGAAAGTTTCAGAGGCATGTATGAAGTTTTGATTGTGTTGTGGTCTGACAGTGTTTTTGTGGTCTTTATCAATATTCCTAAATGAATATTGTGTGATTTTGTTAATCTCAGTTATTTCAGGTGCTTCTTTGTTGTTTCTTGGTGTTCTCTAATGTCTCTAGATCATTCTTTATCTTTGTGGTATGTCCACATTATTCGGAGAGCTCATGGTTGAAGATCTTTTCTTGCGCATGTTTAGTTTCTCATGTTCTTGGCTAACATGTTGGTGGTAGCATGTTGTGGATCTTTGTGGTGAAATTAATTAAAATATTTTTGTGTTGGAGATATTAATTTGGGTCTCCACTATGTTGTGGCTGACCTTGATGGATTTGTATTAAAAATTTATTTGTAAAATTGGGGTACATTGCAAAAATGTTTTTATTTTCCTGGCCGACTAAGTTGTGATGAAATCTCATGTAGTGGATATATATGTGCGATTGTTTCATCGGTGTAGTGTGTGGAAAATCGCTCGGTGTACTCCTATGTACGAATATCTTTCGATTGTAGAGTAGAGTGTGAAGAAGATTGAGTGAAGTGTGAAGAAGGTTTTCTGAGCTTAATTGGAACTATAATTAGGCTTGTGTAGAAGCTATTTTCTTAGTTTGCACCCTTTGGATTTTAATCCTATTTTGTATTGTCAGGCAGTGAGCCCCTTTTGTATTTGAGCAGTGAGCTCTAGGCAGTGTGCCTAAATGCATGTGCATTCCCCTTATTATTTCCAATTATACTTTTAACAAGTTATAATCTTGTGGACTAACATCCACCATGGTTTTTCCCCTAACAAGGTTTCCACGTAAAAAATCTTGGTGTTCTTTGTCTCTTGGATGTGTTAAATTGTTTGTGGTTAATTGCTTATTTATCAGATCTGAGATTAAGTTAAGTTAGAAAAGTTTAAGTTTTTGTCACAACTAATTCACCCCCCCAGTTGTGTGTCCTTGTTTTTCCAACAGTGGTTACTTGTTTGATGTGTTTGGGTGAAAGGGATAGTGTCGCATTAGTCACTTGTGAGTACCCTGCTATGCTATAATTTCCTTTCATGGTATGCTTGATTGTATTATTATGTATATGCTTGATCATTTTGTGTGTTGCAAGTTGCAGGTACTAGGCATTGACTCCACCTGAATTGGGAAGTTTGAGCATGCCTTAAACCCAATGTAATAGTTCATTGGAGATAACATTTGGTCCCCTACCCTAGCGATCATCCTTGAAGAGGATGAGTATATGGTATGTCACCTCGTCAGCATCGTCTGATGTATTTGGTTAGTTGGTCTTGCCTTTCGCCTTGGTTAGGGTTTAGGTAAAAAAAATTATATTTGGTTTATTTAATTTAAATTTTTTTGGTAAATGTTGTTTTTGGTTAATTAATGCATTAAAATAAATTATTAAGTAAAAGTATTTTGATAAATAGATATAAATATATTTATTAATGATTATGGTTATAATAAATTTAAAAGTGTAATGTAATATTAAATAAAATCAAATCAAATCAAATTATAATGAAATGTGATAACATGGATAAATAGTAAAAATAATATAAAATGATAGAAAGGATTTATATGGAGCACATGCATAACTATTGGAGATTTTAGAGATTTTATCATATTTTTGGATTTCAAAAATCAAATAGCCTTCATTTTGTAAATAATTATTTTTTCGAGAGATTTTCATGAGGATGGATTTTTGTTTCTGGGAAGAGAAGAAAATTTTGTATGCAAAAAAAAATCATATGCTATAAATTTTGTGGGGAATTAGGGAATTATTGGAAAGATTGATTGGGGATTTCGAAGAATTTGTTGGTGTTACAGAAGATTGTTCTCAGCATCAGATTCTCGTCGCAACCAGCATTGGATCCAGTTTGGCTTTGTTTTTGTTCTTTGTTTCGTTTCTCTGATTAATGCAATTTGAATTCTTTCTCTCTGCTTGTTGAAAATGATTTCTTGATTGTTGGATGTGTTTCTGAAAGCTTCATAAATTCAAATATTTCAATCTCTTCCTTGCAAAATCGATCTTGTTCATTTTTGGCAGTTGAGTTTATGGTGTCGAAATATTTCTCTCAACCATTGTCATTTCTTTGAAAGTTTTTGAATTCTTTTCAACAAATTCAGCTTGTGTGCCTCCCTTATGCCTACCATTTGCATTTGCTTGAAAGTTACTTAAGCCTTTTCAAAAGATCATCTAGAGCCCTCCTCTGCTATGCTCGGCTATTTTATTTATTGTTGTAGGTGGTGATTTGTTTTCATGCATCGTATATATTGGATGCTAAGGAATGTGTTCTTCCCAATGGTTTTGCTACTAGTAGCAACTTAGAAATTTAGTTTGTTTTGCAATTTAATCCATGCACTTCATACTCAATATCAAATATTTCAAATTCTTCCAATGAATTTACCTTGGCTGGTGATCTAATTTCTATATATATGGTGGTTGAAATTGTTGGAGATGCTTACTGTGTGGTGATTTTATTGATTACTACCCAACTACAAATTTATTCTCTTGCATAACCGCTGCCATAGCATCTAAGGAGGGGTTAAGTTTATGTTTTTCTTGAGTCTACATGTGTGCCTCTCTAACTACATCAAATGACCCTTTTGTATATGGTGTTTTCCTCCTCATTATCTGTGTTATAGATTCAATGCACACCATAATTCTTGGAAAATCAATTTAAAAGCATTGTAATTGATAAGTGTTATTTAAATAGTGTGCCCTTCCCTACGTTTTGGTTGTTGCAGTGTATTTAAAATCTAAATTTGTGTTTCTTTATTGAATTGACTTTTGCACAACAATCTCTTTATGCTGGTTATAAGTTGGTTGTCAATGCCTATGGTTGATACTTATGCCTACTATTCGATAATACATATTGAATAATAATCATTATATATATATGTGTGTGTGTGTGTGTGTGTAATTATGTATGTGTTAACCATAATGTAATTTGGTATACTATTTTATAATGTAAACATCAGTCTATAAGAAACTGAATATATATATATAGAGAGATATAGATATATTTATTATGGTTATAACAAAAGGATAATTTTTTCTTGAGATTAATTGATTATGTAGATAAGTATATTGGTAAATTAAATAAGGAAATTTTTATTTTATTTATGTTTAAATAATTGGAAGATTTGTTAAATGAAAAAAAAAAAGATTATTTTCTTGTTAATTATGAATACTGATTTCTTTTATAAATACTTAATAGTCGAGTTGTAAATTCATCATGAATTTCATGATTTCATTTTTGGATTGGTTTGCTTGTATTGAATATTTGTTGATTAGTGAAATTGGGGTGATTTGGTTGTTGTTCAAAAGTAGGAATCTTTTGTGCAAGTGGATTAAGGTTGGCTTCTAGAGGTTAGGAGGGAGTATTTTTGGTATGTATGGGTTTTATGCGTGTTCACTTGGAAGTGGTTAGTAATGTTTGAGTTATGTGCAAGAGGATCAATGCTTTGCACTATGTATAGCTTTATGTGATTGTGATATATGTGTGAGAGGATCAATTCCTTGCACTGTGTATGGATCCATGTGATTGTGTTAAGCTACAAGATGGTAAATTCCTTTTTTTTAGTAGGGTTTACTAGTTAAAAGTAGGGGAAGTGGATCTCAATGGGGGTCAGAACCCAAAGTGGTGACTAGGACAACCCATTGGAGAGTTTTTTAATCTAGTGATAACCTAAAAATGAATTAGGGGGATGGGTAGATCTCACATTAAACAAGATAATGGATGCCTCACCCATTCCTGGAGTGCTCGTTTAGGCTAAGGATGGGTTGAAAAGGCCTGGTTGGCAAGATAAACTTCCTTGTCCTCACGAAAGTAATGTTGGTTCTACATGTGTCACCCTATGGGGTCGGGACCTAGTGAGAGACAGTCAGGACAACCCATGCTAGGACCATGTGATGAAAATCTTCCCTATTGCAATCTAGCATTCCCTAGTTTTTTTTCATTCTTTTGTGTGAATTCCTCTAGAAGTGATGTTCATGTTGTATGTGATGCTAATGTTGTTGCAATGTTGTGTTGGAGTCATGTATAGTCTTGTTTATGTTAACCTATTATCTTCTTGATTTTTTTTGTATGTAGTGGGACCTTGTGTTATCTCCTAGCACAAGGGGTCGACCTTAGGGTTCCACATGGTCAAGAGGTTGGTGCTTTTTTTCTCCATTGGGTTTCCTTGTTGCATGTTTGTGTGCATGGAGGTTGAACCTTGTGTAGTAGATTTGAGTTCATGTTCCAAAGTGAGAGGATGGTCTTTTATGTATATGTAATGGATTGTATCCCAATTGTACCATGTATTGTAATCTGATGTATTCTTCCCAATTGTATTCAGGAAAGCATTATCATAAACAATATAATGATGTAACAGATTATAATGTATTCTCAATAATGAAATTTGTATATTTATTTGTTAGAAATGATCGTTAATGTTGTTTATTTGATGACATGTTATGCAAATATATTTGTTGTAGAATTATTTAATTTGGTGGATTAAAATGAACTCTTGATTGTTAGATCAATCATGATTAGTGAAAATTCTAGTTCTTGATAATAGATGTGTTAGTAGCATAGTCATGGAACCTTAGAGGACTTAGATTAGAATATATGTTAAGTTATGATATGCAATCAATTGTTATTTTCTTTAAAAAAAATGTTCCATTATTTTAGCATGGTTGTGTTGTCTTTTGGGGTTCCTTGGGGGGGCGTTACACCTGGTATCAAATCCCAAGTTCTAACACTAGGTACTCTTGTTTCATATGAGCCCATTATGTTGTCCTAGTGCTTAGACTCTTGAGCTTATCTTTTTCCCCTTCTGTCATCTTTTCCTAATAATGTGAGACTTGTCCTTTAGTGGTGTTGTGTAAGAAGATGCCTAGAGTTTGAGGTCAAGGTCATGGTAGAGTTTGAGGTGGTGGTCATAGGGCTAACCACCAAACCACCCCTTCTTAGAGTTCCCACAAGAGTGATCGTGAGGAACAGCAGGGCTCTTAGAATGCTTAGGAAAGTAGGGGTAAAAATCATGGTCAATCAGAGTTAGAGGGAACTCAATTGTGTCATTTTCTTAAGAAGGTCCTTGCCCTCTTAGGCCCTAGATAGGAGGGTAATCAACAAGTGATTAGGGAAAGAGAAAGGTCTCCTAGGAGGAGAGATGTTACCGCAGAGCATGAGGCTACTTTAGTAGGTCATATGAAGGATCTTTTAAGGGCGTGTCCTCCTACCTTTGATGGTTCTAGCGGTGGCTTGGAGGAAGAGAAATGGTTGATAGATTTAGATAGGTGTTTTTCCATGCACCCGTATGGTAGCAACACCAAGGAAAGATGCGCCATCATGCACCTTAGAGGTTTTGCTTCTACATGGTGAAGATTGGAGGAATAGAAATTACATTTGGATATTGGTTCAGTTTTTTGGGAGATATTTCTAGAGAGGTTCAGAGCTCACTTTTTAGAATATTAGTGGAGGCAACATTGTGTTGATGAGTTTCACTAGTTGAGGTAGATGGCTATGTATGTGGAGCAATATGAGTGTAGGTTCTATGAGCTTAAGCAGTATGCAGGTATAGGTGATGATGAGGCCATGTTGGTTCAACATTTCATTAGGGGTTTGAATGCCCATATCAGTGGGGGAGTTCATTTCTTTGAGTCGAAGACCATGGAAGTGGTAGTAGAGAAGGCTCGATTTGTAGAGGAGAATATGGCCGTGGGCTAGGAGGTCATACAGGTGTGTAGATTGGTAGTGCACCTCCAGCAAGCTTCAAGTCTTGAGATGGTCAGTTTCAGGTAGAGGGTTCCTCTAGAATCCATCATGCACCTGCTAAGGGTGAACAGCAGTAGTGTTCCCAATCAAAACTTAAGAACTCTCAGTCTCAGCAAGGTGGTGGTTTTTAGACTAGGAAAGATTGAAGTTGGCAACGAGCCAAGCATTATCGTCCCAACTAGCCAGCTTAGAGCACATAGTCGGTAGTCAGTAGAGGTAGCTTCTATCATTCCAATGCACCCTCAGGTGGCAGGGGGTATGTAGAGGTACAAGATGTTTTTCTTGAGGCCAGCAAAGCCACATAGCTAGACAGTGTCCTCAAAAGAGCACATCAGGATTCAGTCAAAAGCTAACATCCTCAGAGCTGACACTAGGTGATGCAAGAAGGTCTCACAGAGTGTTTGCAGTGGTTTATAACCTCCAAGCAGAGCATCAGGGCATAGTTGTGGAGGCTATAGGTGTGTTGTAGGGTATTGGTATTTCTATCCTTTTTTACTCTAGTGCTTTTGATTCATTTATTTCCCCTTCTTTAGTGGAGCGATGTGGACCGGTGGTAGCAAAGTAGGATATTAGGTGGTAGGTCAAAATTTCCTCTAGAGATAGAGTAGCAATAGAATCCCTTGTGTATGGTTATGGATTGAGGATTGGTACTCTCTTTACCCCAATGAATCTTTGTATCATACCACTAGGATCTTATGACATAGTGTTGGGTATAGATTGGTTGGATGCTAATTGAGTAGTGATAGAATGTCTATGTAAATCAGTGCAGTGTTTAGATGATTCAGGTAGGGAGGTAGAGGTAGTTGGAATTCAGAGACCCATCTCCTTGCGGATGATTTTTGTTATGTAGTTAAGGAGATGTATGCGACAGGGTTTCCAATTTTTTTCTATGATGGTTAATGATTTGGAGTTAGGGGAGAGTTGAGAGGTATCCCTCAATGATCATCCTATCCTTAGGGAGTTTTCAAATGTATTTCCAAGTGAGATTATGTGGATTCCACCTAAGCGTGACATCAATTTTAGGATAGCTCTTGCTCTCGGAGCAGAACCTATTTCTCGAGCTCCATATTGGATTACTCAAGAGCTTAAGGAGCTTCAGTTGCAACTAGAGGAGTTGTTGGCTAAGGGGTTCATTCATCTTAGTGTCTCTCCTTGGGGAGCACCAATCATTTTTGTGAAGAAGAAAAATGGATCCCTTCAATTATGCATCGATTATGGCAGTTGAATAAGGTGACAAAGAAGAAAAAATATCCCTTACTGAGGATTGATGATATATTTGATCAAATTAAGGGATCCAAAGTGTTTTCAAATATTTATCTAAAGTTGAGGTATCATCAGTTGTGTATCTTTGAGGCAAACATTCATAAGACTCAATTTTTCACTTGCTACGGGCACTATGAGTTCACTATTGTTTCATTCAGGTTGACAAATGCACTATCTGTATTCATGAGCTTGATGAATGGAGTGTTTCACACCTATCTTGACAAATTTTTCCTTGTGTTCTTGGATGATATTTTGATCTATTTGAGTACTATGGAGGAGCATGAAGAGCATTTACAACAGGTATTGTAGTGTCTAAGGGAGAACCATCTATACACAAACTTGGAAAAGTGTGAATTCTTCCAAACAGAGGTGAGATATTTTGGGCATGTTATTTCAAGAGAAGGTATTGCCATGGATCCTTCCAAGATCCAATCCATCATAGATTGGCTCAATCCCACTAATTTTTCAGAGGTTCACAGCTTTATGGGCTTAGCAGGTTATTATCGACAGTTTGTGCAAGGTTTTTCAAGGATAGCTCACCCTATCACTTCCCTCCAGAGAAAAGGGAAGAATTTCATGTGATCATAATAGTGTTAGGTAGTTTTTTAGACTCTCAAGGAGAGGTTGACTAGTGCACCTATTTTGTAAGTTCCGAATCCTACCAGAGACTTTCTGGTGTGTACCGATGCATCTTTGGAGGCTCTAGGAGTATTTTTGATGCAGGACAGTCATGTGATAGCCTATGAGTCTCACAAACTCAAGGATCACAAGTTGAACTATCCTATGCATGACTTGGAATTAGCCACTGTCATTCATGCCTTAGTGAGATGGAGACATTTCATGTTGGAGCATCAGTTTGAGTTGCATAGTGATCATCATAGTTTACAATACATATTCACATAGCCAAATGCGAATGCTAGGAAAAGGCAGTGGATGGAGTTCTTGTGTGAGTATGATTTTGAAATGAATTACATCCGGCGTAAGGAAAATTTTATGGCGGATGCTCTTAGTCGGCAAAGGCATGAGCTTTCAATAGTGACTCTTGGAGTAAATTTGAGGAGTCAGATTCTTGTAGTGCTTCTTGCAGATAGTTGGTATCAGAAGGTGAAGTTGGAGGTTAAGTTAGGCAGAGCTTTGGAGGGTAGATTTGTAGGTTATTCTCTTGAGTCAGATGGTCTCTTACGGCATTTAGGTCACATCTATGTTCCTCCTTTAGAGGGTCTTCGCGCCCTAATTATGTCAGAGGAACATCGGGCACCCTAATCAACTCATCCAGGTGTCAAGAAGATGCACACATACCTCCATCAATTGTATTTTTGGGTCAGAACGAAGAGGGATATTGTAGATTTTGTCTCAAGGTGTTTAGAATGTTAGAGGGTTAAGGCAGAACATCAACACCTCGTAGGTCCAGCCGCATCCTATTCCAGAATGGAAATGGGACATCATTTCAGTGGACTTTATAGTTAGCTTGCTTGTGTCTTCTCGTCATCATGATGCCATCATGGTCACCATTGAAAAATTGACTAAGGTGGTGTACTTCTCTCTTGTTGAGTCTTCATATAATGCTTCTTCAATGGCCAAGATTTTCATGGAGGATATAGTCAGGTTGCAAGGGATTCCTCATAGGATTATCTATAATAGAGATCCAGTGTTCACTTCTACACTTTGGACGTCTTTACAGCATGTGTTGGGGACTCAATTGAACTTTAGTTCAACTTACCATCTAGAGACAGATGGGCAGTCTCATTGGGAGGATTACATGTACTTAGTGGAGTTTGTGTATAACAATAGGTACCACAGTTCTATTGGTATGCCCCCTTTTCAAGAATTGTATGGTCATCCTCATCAGACCTCACTAAGTTGGGATTGTCTTGAGGAAAAATTCCTCCTTGGACCAGAGATGCTTCAGGAGATGGAGCAGCAGGTTGTTCATATTAAAGAGCATTTGGTGGCAGCGCATGACAGATAGAAGAAGTATGTGGATGCTCATAGGGTTGATTGTTAGTTTTCGGTTGGTGACTATGTATTCTTAGTGGTGTGATCGCGAAAGATTATGATCTGCTATGGAAAAGGCTTTAAGCTCACACCGCATTTTGTTGGGTCATTCAAGGTTTTGGAGAGGACTGGTCCTATTGCATACCATCTTGCTTTTCCACCTAGTTTATCATGTATCCATAATGTATTTCATGTTTGTATTCCCAGGCCATATTATCCAGATATTTCTTGTGTTCTTGACTGGAATTCTTTACCGGTAGAGGATGGGCAATTGGCTCTGGAGCCCATGGGAATTTTGTAGCACAAGAGACTCACCCTCAGGGGTCAAGATGTTAAACAAGTGAGGGTCCAATGGGATCCTAATGATAAGTCTCCAGCTACTTAGGAGGATGCATCCCGGATGCGAGAGTTATACCCTTACTTGTTTGCAAGCTTCTGAGAGTAAGCCTAATTCTAGGGGGGGAGGATGTAGTGCCTCTCATGTTGTTCTCTATTAGACTAGTAGTTGATATGCTTAGGATCATACTTTATGTCACTTTGTTTGATGTTGGACTTACTACTATGATGATATTTTGATGATACTTTGGTGATACTTCTATTACTTGAGTTTATGAACATGTTATGACTATTATATGGACTTATTTAATTATGTAGATTAATCTTATTATGAGCATTATGTGATTATTTGATCATGGTTATTATGCGATTATCTGGTGATTTTTCTTATCTTGTTTGTTATGTGACTAATTGGTATGAGTTGATGTGATTACTTGTTTGATGTTTTTGGGTGAAAGGGACAGTGTCGCATTACTCACTTGTGAGTACCCTGCTACAGTGTGATTTCCTTTCATGGTGTGCCTAATTGTATGATTATGTATATGATTGACCATTTTGTGTGTTGAAGGTTGCAAGTACTAGGCATCGACTCCACCTGAATTGGAAGGTCTAAGCATACCTTAAACCCAATGTAACAATTGATCAAAGATAGCATTTGGTCCCCTACCCTAGCCATCATCCTTGAAGAGGATGAGTATATAGTATGTCACCTCGTAAGTGTCATCTGATGTCTATGGTCAATTGGTCTTGCCTTTTTCCCTAGTTAGGGTTTAGGTAATTGTTGTTGATATTTGGATTATTTAATTTAAATTTGTTTGGTAAATGTTGTTTTTGGTTAATTAATGCATTCAAATAAATTATTAAGTAAAAGTATTTTGATAAATAGATATAAATATATTTATTAATGATTATGGTTATAATAAATTTAAAAGTGTAATGCAATATTAAATAAAATTGAATTAAAATGAAATGTGATAATGGATAAATAGTAGAAATAATATAAAAAGATAGAAAGGATTTTTATGGAGCACATGCATAACTTTGAACTTATTTTTGAAAAGAAACTTGATGTTTTATTGGAGATTTTAGAGATTTTATCATATTTTTGGATTTCAAAAATCAAACAGTCTTCCTTTTGTAAATAATTATCTTTTCAAGAGATTTTCATGAGGATGGATTTTTGTTTCCGGGAAGAGAAGAAAATTTTGTCTGCTAGAAAAATTCATATGTTGTAAATTTTGTGGGGAATTGGGGAATTATTGGAAAGATTGATTGGGGATTTCGAAGAAGTTGTTGTTGTTGTAGAAGATTGTTCTTGACATCGGATTCCCGTCTTAGCCAGCGTTGGATCCAAGTTGGCTTTTTTTTTGTTCTTTGTTTCGTTTCTCTGATTAATGCAATTCAAATTCTTTCTCTCTCTACTTGTTGAAAACGATTGCTTGATTGTTGGATGTTTTTCTGAATGCTTCATAAATTCAAATATTTCAAGCTCTTTCTTGCAAAATTGATCTTGTTCATATTTGGTAGTCGAGTTTATGGCATCGAAATATTTCTCCCAGCCATTGTCATTTGTTTGAAATTTTATGAAGTCCGATTAATAAATTCAGCTTGTGCACCTCCCTTGTGCCTACCATTTGCATTTTCTTGAAAGTTACTTAAGCCTTTTCAACGGATCATTTAGAGCGCACCCCTGCTATGCTTGGCTATTTTATTTATTGTTGTAGGTGGCAATTTTTTTCATGCATTGTATATATTGGATGCTAAGGAATGTCTTCTTCCCTACAATTTTGCTCCTAGAAGCAACTTAGATTTAGTTTGTGTTGTGATTTAATACATGCACTTCATGCTCAATATCGAGAATTTACCTTGGCTAGCGATCTACTTTCTAGATATATGGTGGTTGAAAATTTTTGGAGATGCTTACTGCGTGGTGATTTTATTGATTACTGCCCAACTGTGAATTTATTCTCTTGTGTAACCACTGCCATAGCATCTAAGGAGGGGTTAAGTTTATGTTTTGCTTGATTTTGATGTGCGCCTCTCTAATTGCATTGAATGTCCCTTCTATATATGGCATTTTCCTCCTCATGGTCTATGTTGTAGATTCAATGCATATATTTTAGATTTGATGCACACCATAATTCTTGGAAAATTGATTTAAAATCATTGTAATTGATAATCAATATTTAAACAGTGCACCCTTCCCTTCGTTTTGGTTGTTGCAACATATTTAAAATCTAAATTTGTGTTTCTTTCTTGAATTGACTCTTGCATGGTGATCTCTTTGTGTTGGTTATATGTTGTTTGTCAATGCCTATGGTTGATACTTATGTCTAATATTTGATAAATACATATTGAGTAATAATCACTGCATATTCATATTTTGTTCAAAATTGATTTGATGTATATGCTTGCAAAATCGATGCTTTGCATTTGGAATTTGATTAAAATTTATATTATTATTTGGAAAATTCAATGAATATAATTTAGAATGGCATTCGTTGGTTATATATTTATATGTATATATATATACACACATACATACATATATATATATATACCTATATTTATATATGTATGTGTAATTATCTATGTGTTTACCATAATATAATCTGGTATACTATTTTATAATGTAAATATCAGTCTATAAGAATATCTTTACACAAATATATATATATATATATATGTAGGGATATATATATATATATACAAATATATGTATATATGGATATAGATATATAGATATATGTATATATATACATACATACACATATATATATATACATATATGTAGGGATATATATATACATGTATATTTACTATGGCTATAGCAAAAGGATAATTATATCTTGAGATTAATTGATTATGTAGATAAGTAAATTGGTAAAATAAATAAGGAAATTTTGATTTTATTTATGTTTAAATAATTGGAAGATTTATTAAATGAAAAAAAATTAGATTATTTTCTTGTTAATTATGAATATTGATTTCTTTTATAAATACTTAATAGTCGATTTGTAAATTCACCATGAATTTCATGATTGCATTATGGGATTGGTTTGCTTGTATTGAATATGTATTGATTAGTGAAATTGGGATGATTTTGGTTATTGTTCAAAAGTGGGAGTCTTTTGTGCAAGTGGATTAAGGTTGGCTTCTAGAGGTTAGGAGGGATTATTTTTGGTATGTGTGGGTTTTATGTATGTTCACTTGGAAGTGGTTGGTAATGTTTGAGTTCTATGCAAGAGGGTCAATGCCTTACACTATGTATAGCTTTATGTGATTGTGATATGTGTGTGAGAGGGTCAATACCTTGCACTCTGTATAGATCCATGTGATTGTGTTAAGTTGGAAGATGGAAAATTCCTTTTTTGTTTAGTAGGGTTTACTAGTTACAAGTAGGGGGAGTGGCTCTCAATGGGGCTCGGAACCCAAAGTGGTGACTAGGACAACTCATTGGAGAGTTTCTTAATCCAGTGATAACCTAAAAATGAATTAGGGGGATGGATAGATCTCACATTAAACAAGATAATGGGTGCCTCACCCATTCCTAGATTGCTTGCTTAGGCTAAGGATGGGTTGAGAAGGCCTAGTTGGCAAGATCAACTTCCTTGTCCTCACGAACAGAATGTTGGTTCCGCATATGTCACCCTATGGGGTCAGGACCTAGTGAGAGGTTTACCAAGACAACCATAGATGGGGGTTGGCGTGTAGTGAGAGACCGTTAGGACAACCCATGCCAAGACCATGTGATGACACTCTTCCCTATTGTATTCTAGCATTCCCTAGTTGTTTTCCCCTTCTTTTGTGTGAGTACCTCTAGAAGCGATGTTCGTGTTGTATGTGATGCTAATTTTGTTGTAATGTTGTGTTGGATTCATGTATAGTCTTGTTTATGTTATCCTATTGTCTTATTGATTGTTGTTTGTATGTAGTGGTCCTTATGTTATCTCCTAGCACGGGTGGTGGACCTTAAGGTTCCACATGGTCAGGAGGTTGGTGCTTTTTTTTCTCCATTGGGTTTCCTTGTTGCATGTTCGTGTACGTGGAGGTTGAACCTTGCGTAGCAGATTCCAATTCATGTTCCAGAGCGAGAGGATAGTCTTTTGTGTATATGTAATGGATTGTATCCCAGTTGTACCATGTATTGTAATCTAATGTATTCTTCCCAATTATATTCAGGAAATAATTATTGTAAACAATGTAACGATGTAACAGATTATAATGTATTCTCATGTAATGAAATTTGTATATATATTTGTTAGAAATTATCTTTAATGTTGTTTATCTGATGATGTATGTTATGGAAATATATGTACTATAGAATTATTTAATGTGGTGGATTAAAATGAACTCTTGATTGTTAGATAAATCATGATTAATGAAATAACTCTAGTTCTTGATAATAGATGTGTTAGTAGCATAGTCATGGAACCTTAGAGGACTTAGGTTAGAATATGTGTTAAGTTATGATATGCAATCAATTGTTATTTTCTTTAAAAAAATTGTTCCATTATTGTAGCATGGTTGCGTTGTCCTCTAGGGTTCCTTGGTGAGGCATTACAATCAATATCAAGCTGCAAGTGCTATGGATGGAGGGAATTCTACATGTTTAAAACCAGCTTACCTAATCTCTATTTTGCATACTAATCTCTATTCATCATATTATATTATCAAAAGAATAAAACGTATTCAATGAGTTACATATTCACCTTAAAATATATATATTGAATAAATAAGTATTATTTCAATCAATACATTATCCTAATCTTCAATTTTTGCATTCAATGAGTTACATGTTCACCTTAAAATCAACCTCTAAGAAGATATGTTAGTTTATTGTTTGCCTCCCTCAATTAGATTAAATTTTAGCTCTAATATTATCAAAGTGTCACTAACATGATCAATCTGGCCTGTTTTGATTTCTATTTCTCGAATCGAATGAGTTATTTGTTGTAGTTAGAACAATATCGTGATACAAGATAATCATTTCTATCTGATACTTAGATAAAATTTCTATTCAAAAAAAAATCATAAAGGAGATTAATATTTGTTGAAGCATATGCAAGCTAGAGAAATGCATGTAAAATTTGGAAGCATAGACAAAGCATACAGGATTGTCAAAATGTCATGATTACAGAATCAGAAAACTACGTTGCAAGGGTTGTTACTTTCCCCAAGGCACAGACCCTCTCCAAGATATAGTGTCAGCCCTGTGAGGCACCAATCCCTATGTCATCCCCACTCTCCATCTCTCTAATGACTAATAATAGAGTGCATTACATAATAAATAATAGAGTGAATTACAAAATAAACTAATTTCAAATTCAAAATCCTACAACAAGGGGACTTTGTATTACAAAATACAATAGGAAAACACCACCATTATTAGGTATGCTTAAACAAACCAGAGAGTATTGGTAGAGAAACATAGAGGTTCAACATACATCTAAACTGAAAAGAGAAAATTAAAGCTCTACATATGCAAGCATCAATGTTCTTTGCAGACAATCATGGAAAAGCTTAAGCAAATATTTAGGACCACCTATTTATTTATTCTAAACTAATAAACAATAGTTTAATGTTGGATGGTGCATGATTTGAGCTTCCAATGGATACTTCACCCACACCAATAGAGTTGAAACATCCCTAGTAAGATTGGGAGGATTCTCTTCTCTCACCCATCTCCACTCAAATGTTATCACTAAATTGGAAAAAGTGATGGGAACATACACATTCGACATGTCTATTGTTGGGAACACACGCTTTCCTAATCCAAATGAAAGATATTCCATTCTCACCTTTTCTAATTCATTCTTTCCCATAAATCTCACAAGCCTGAACTCCTCAGCCTCTTTGCAGACCACGGGATCAATGGAAAAATCATGTAGATTAAAAAGCATGACTAGCTTTGTAGGTATGGTGATGCCCATTACCTTACACTCCTTTATTGTCTAGCGACTTAATAACACAGTCATTGGATCTTTCGAAGGAACAATGGAATTCTTTGCCCGAGGTCAGTTTCTCATATGAAATTCCATTTCACAACTTGTTACTAAATTTTCTTGAGAAATTACTAATATATGTTAGGACTATCTCTTTTATTTCGATCAAAAAAAAATTAAAACATCAATTTGAATTGTTAAACCTTTTGAAATTTGGACACCCTTTGCCAATGTCTTCTCTTTATGCATTGAATGGGGATCACATGATAGAATACGGTCACCCACTAAAGCAAAAGGGGTGGATTTGACATAGAATTTTAGCTAACAGTAGACTTGAATGCAAATTATGGAAACATAGACAAGGCACACAAACCTTCTGATAGAACATGTAAAGAAAAACTGAGTTGGGAATATAATGATTGCATGCACAAAATGGATTTGTTGAAATATTTTAAGGACTAAAGAAAAAGACTACAAGGTTTTCAAGAGGGGTGAAACAACAATCTAAAAAAAATTCCCCAAGCTCCGAGGTCTATAACATCACAATAGGTAATAATGCGCTGGAGAAATCACATATTGTGCTTGAAAAATAGTTAAATGGTAGTTTTTTTTTTAAATTATGTGTAATAAGGCCCTGGAGGAGAAATCAGTTAAAAGGCACTATTTTTTTTAGAAATTCAGTGATTTTTTTGTATAACTACCAAGTCCTTTATTTTATTTTATTTTTTAAGTTGTATTGTATCTATCCACTTCCATCTTGATTGGCACCTATACACATCAAAATAAATGCAAGGAATAAAAATGTACGCAGGTTTTGCAATCCATAATGTGAGTGTAAGAAGCCTATCGGCTTAATAATAGTAATAGGTGTGAGTGTATTAAAAAAAAGTAAAATAAGATATATAAATATAATAAAAAATAAAACACAAGCAATATATATATTTGAAGGGAAGTAAAACTATAATATTACCACTAAATAAAGAAAATAACATACTAAATAAAACTAATTATAGAATAACTCAAGTAAAAAATGAAATAACTCAAATAAATAAAGTAAACATTGTTCATGACATTCATAAAAATAAAATATAAGATTAATTATGATCTTTGAGAGGGAAATACCCTTTTTTATTCACTTCAAGATTGTGTTTAGGTTTATAGTAGTTTTTTTATTTGCAATAAAACTAATATAAATATAAATATTATAAATTTGTATTGATATTCAAATTAGTTTAAGAAAAGGAAAAATTATAACTATTTGAAAAACTTATTGAATTATATATTTTTATTAAATTTAATCTTGATCTATTTAGTAAAAAATAATTATAAATCAGAATAGTTCTTCAATAATGTTAGAGTTATCATGCATTAGCTAGTAATTAATTAATCCTTAATTGATTATTAGTCTAATTTATTCTCATGCACTTAAGCTAAACTTAGGAGTGTTTTATGCTTTATTAGTTGAGCTTATATTAGATCATTATGTCTCATCTCATGTGATGTTGACACTTGTCATGATCTGATCTCTTTCTCATTTAGGGCTTTGCTCTTATAAGCACTCAACCCTCATTGTAATTATCTAGAGAATATTTGGAGCTTTCATATCTTCTTGAGAGTCTCTCACTTGTGTAGCTTTGTCTTGTTGAGGAATATTGCATATATTGTTTGCAAATCTTTTGCATGGAAGGTGTATTTGTTTGTTGTTTGATCCTATGGCTCATTGTTTTGTGCTTGTTTCACAATTCTAACATGGTATCAAGGTGTGGATTCATGAAGACAAAGCAGTCATCACCATCACCTCGAGAGAGCCAAAACCAAGATCATCTATCAAATCATCAAAATCTATGCCGAGGATTTCTAAGTCAAAAAAAATTGCATAGGGCCCGTACTACCTTTATATGGCCTTATGCACGTGGATCGAAATTTTTTAAAAAAAATCTACATTTCTTTTATTTTTTAAATTTTTCATATTTTATAAATTTTATAAAAACCAAAAAGAACATTAAAAAGCTTTTTTTTTAAAGTTGAAGCCATTTTTGCGGGGCAGATTTTAAAAAAAGGGGTGCGCAAATTTGTGCAAGGGTACATAGTACCCTGCCACTGATGGCAGATGTATGGGCCTACCGACAATGGATCTACAGCTGACTGGCAGCAATTTTAAACTCTCAGTGGCCTTCCATCTATTCTGGCAATGATGTTAGCATTTCCCAACAGCGTCACAATTTTCAGAGCAGCGAATCTTTTGTAAAATATTCCATCAAGTTTGGAATATTCTGTCACCCATCTTTTGCAGGGGCAAGATTTTTTTTTGAGAGGTTGGATAATATTCTTGGAATATTTCGCTGATGTCAGTATGACATCATACTGACGTCAGCGGTATAGACTGTACCTTGGCCTCTTGACCCCCTTCTATGGCCTTCAAGGAGCTATTTTTTTTCTTTTGGCCATAACTTGGGCATACAATATTGTTTTTTGGAAAATGAGATATCGCCAAAAAGCTGGTTTCACCAACTTTCTAATGGTGTGGGTCTCATCACTTGATTTTTTTGTTGGTGCATATAGTTTGTTGAAGTTAGAGGAGTTGTTTTTAGTCCTGAGCTAATAACTTTTGATCAGTTTCTCTATTTTCACAATTCCAATGACATTGGAACCATCTCTCAAAGCTCTTTAGTTCCATCTATGCAATTTTTCCAGATTGTTCTCCAAGTACATTTTATTCATATTTTTTTGTTTATGCACTCTAGTGAATTGCTTGGACGTTTTAACTCCTAGAAACTTTTCGTTCATGTAGGATGACTCATTTTGGATTGTTTTATTTGTATTTCTATTTTTCTATCCTATTTAGGAATTGTAGACATATTTTTCATGCACTTCTTATTATGTAGATGCACTAAGATAAAGTGCCATTCTAGTGTATTGTTTTTTGGAGATTTCGCACTATGATATAAAGTGCCATGGGGATTTATTTTTTTCCTTTGTTTGCCATCACACCTTTGTCAAGTGAGTGTCCCTTCCACGACAGTAGAGAATCCCAATGATTCATGCCTCATGTGTGTGTGCCTTAGTTTGCACACAATTTTATTTGCAGGTTGTTTCTCCTACATGCACTTCTTGGTTTCACATAGTTTCAATGTACTTGTCATGGCTCTTTATTTTTTAGCATTATGGGGGGTTTCTACTACTAGTGCTAATGCTTCCTTGGTTCGCATTTAAGTGATCTATGTATCTAGTATTTGTTCCTATGTACTTTCAAATGCAGTGTACATCAGTGGCTAGTTCCTTGCATTTCAGTGAGATGGATCATTTACCATATGGACATTCTTGCATTCCTATTTCGAGAGGTTCTTCATTCAGCACTCTATCAGTCATCTTTCGACAACAATCTACAGCTTCGTGCTTTTGGATGTTCTACAAGTTCCTATTTTTCAGGACAATGTTGTCTTGTTTGGAGCCTTCTTCAATCCTTCACTTGGCTTTCATCTCTTTTTGGAGTGGAGTTTTTCCCATGAGGTTTTCTCTATTTCTCTATATTATAGAGATCTTCTATTTGTACATGGGTACCTTACATGGCCTTGTTTGTCAAGACCCATCATGCATTCTTTTTAGGGTTTTTAGCTACTCCCTAAGTTCATATTAAGGGGGGGTGTTAGAGTTATCATATGTTAGCTAATAATTAATTAATTTTTTCATTGATTATTAGTCTAATTTATCCTCATGCACTTAAGCTAAACTTAGGAGTGTTTTATGCTTTATTAGTTGAGCTTATATTAGATCATTATGTCTCATCTCATGTGATGTTCACACTTGTCATGATCTTATTCCTTTCTCATTTAGGGTTTTTCTCTTATAAGCACTCAACCCTCATTCTAATTATCTAGAGAATATCTAGAGCTTTCATATCTTCATGAGAGTCTCTTACTTCTGTAGCTTTTCTTGTTGAGGAATATTACATATATTTTTTGTAGATCTCTTGTGTGGAAGGTGTATTTTCTGTTGTTTGATCTTGTAGCTCGTGGTTTTGTATTTGTTTCACAATTCTAACAAACAAAATATAAAGTAAATAGTATTTAAAAAATCATAAATAAAAGTTAAAATAAATAATTATTTAAAAAATATATTTACTATTTATTTTTTTAAGTATATTGTTTATTATATTTTTATTTAATGACGTATATGACTGTTTACTATTTTATTTATTAAATTATATAATAGTTTCAATTATTTTTTCTAAAATAACTGAAAAAAATAAACAAATTAAAAAAATTCTTAAATAAAATTATAACAAAATTAACACACCCAATTTTAAAAAATACTATAATATAAATTTTTAAGTTATATCATTTCACCTTTTTTACATATTTAAAAAATGTTATTCTTTAAATTATATGTTTAATTTAAAATATTT
>VDFB02010110.1:0-15110 GCA_007258455.2 Sequoia sempervirens
CAAGAATACATCCATCACCTCTCTACATTCAATTTGTTCCTCAACCAAACTATGGTTACACTAGACACAACAGGGCAACCATCAGGATGAAAGGAGTCATCCGACAACATGAGCACCATATCATGGAGTAGAATCTTTGAACAAATATTAGGTGGTCACAAGATTCTGCTTGGAGATTAACAGATTGGTGCATTTAGTTGCTGCAATATTTTGTTTTCTTAATTATGTTTAGTTATCAAACAACATGAATTTTTGTAACAGGTTTGTAGCTTGTTTCCTCTCACATATATAAGAGAGACCAAGACCCAAATAGATCATCCATCTCATATCAGAAACTATTGTTATAATGCATATTATTCAAAGATAAATATAATGGAGAAGGTTATGCATAATTGTTAATTTTCTTTCAAGTGTTTAACTATTGTGTGGATTTATATGCTTATATGTTATTTGGTTGTGTCAGAAGTGGCTATTTATGTTATTCAAATTGAGTGTGTGGAAATACATTTAATTTTTCAATACACATTTGTTTAGTTGTGTAATGTTGTTGACTAGTTTTGGTGTGCAGAAGAATTAAAATTCCTTTTAAGAAATCAAATTTGATAGGTTCTTGTTTGGATTAAAGTCCTTTTGAATAGATTGTCTTAATTGGTTTCCTTTCACATTTGAATTAAATCCTTTCACAACTTCACAGTAGCATAAGGGGATATCACTAGGATTACTAAGAAGAGTCCAAATAAGTAACATACTTGCACATTTGCATAAGGTGCAAACATTCAAAGTGCCCAACTATTCAAGTTAAGTTGAAGAGTGAATCTACCTATCTTACAGAACCCTATCCCCAAAATCATCATTCATCCCTCCACTTCGTCCACCTAATAGAAGTAGGCACTGGTAATAATTAGATATTACATACAAAATACAACTCACAAACTTGAACTCTCAATTACTCTCACTAGTATTTAGACATTAAAACTCTACATCTGCTTCATCTCACATTCCATAGTAAGTAGATTGCTCAATATAGGAACCATATCTATCTAGAAATATTCCTTATTGTTCAGGTATATCCACCTAGGTCTAGAAGATCCTGAAGAGTAGAAGGTAATTAGTCATGCTTACCTTGTTCATGGGCCAAAGGTGTATTAAGGGATTGGCACCCCCTTATGGTTTAAAACCTACACTTTGAGACCTAACACTAGTGATGATGGCCCAAGATTTTTCATCAAAATATATGCATGACTTCCATGGTTTAACTACATCTCATTTTCCTTTCCATGATGAGAAGGTAGAGGTATATTTCAATAAGAGCCTCCATTTTTTGAATTGGCATCAAACAATACCTTCAACCTCAACTTATGTCATTACATATAATGGAATTTCCCCAATTGTATGTATTGTTTAATCACACAATAAGGGGCCTTTAGATCCCAATGGTACCTTCCCAATCTACATATACCTTTGGTGTTAATGAAAATCACAGGAAGAAGTGAAAGTGTTAGGAAGGTAGGTCTATTTCATCTAGATTTTTTTCATTGTTGAAATACATCTACCTTAATTGATGCAAATCTGTTCATGAGATTTATGCATGATCACTATTGCTCTCTATGCTCTACTAGTTTGATATGCCCATGATTTTTTTCCTATAGTATTTGACTAATGACTCTCTGTGAATAACCCAAGTATAGTGCTTTAATTTCTTTCAAACATAAAGTGGGTGGTAAGTGTTGCTTTATGTGATAACCATACATGACTTAGTTAAGAAATGGGAATCTCACTTATAAGATTTTCTCAATGAATTGGGATCCTGTATGCAAATACATGATGTCTATCTTTTCATTTTTCCCTTTTTAGGTCCACTCTTGAAGCTCCTAAGTGGTTGAAGAGATCACCAGTTGGTGTTAGTTTTGGATTTGGAGGAAAGCTTGCTTCATTTCGGCCCGGTACAGCATCACAGAGTGTTGTTGGCTCTTCTGAGGTAGAGTACAATTTATTCTTTGGTACATGTCATTAAGATGATATATGGTCTTATTTTTCTGCTATTTTCATAGGTATATATACACAATCTCGTTACCGAGGACAGTTTGGTGCTTCATTCAACAGAGTTTGAAGCTGCAATAGTAGATGGTGAAAAATCATCATTGTGAGCTTTGTGTGATAAGAAGTCTCAGGATTCTCGGTTACTTATTTGTGGATACTTTTTGAATGGGATTAATAACAATTTACATTCATTTGTATTGTTTCCTTGTAAATTTTTGGTTTCTACATTGATTTAGTTTGGAAGAAGAGAGGGAGACATGGAATTTCCTAAGAGTCATGTTTGAAGATGAAGGAAATGCTAGGACAAAGCTACTTGAGCACCTTGGATTTCAAGTGCAATCAACAGAGAATGAAGACTTACATGAAGCTCAATCTGCCAACATTCATGATATTAGCAGTGAAATAATCAACAATGTCACTCTTGATGATACAACACAATTATATCCATCACTTTAGTCAAAAGGTGGACAAGATGTGACATCCCCCAAAGACAATGGCGAGGAGTTTTTTGATAATTTGCACAGACCGAAAGAAGATTCCTCACTTCTTCTCACTGAAAATGATTTTGTTGTTGGGAAGGATACCCTAGGCAATGGAGAAGAGGTGCAACATGAAGCTACTAAAGATTCGACTGAATACTAAGAATGTGATGAAGCCATTCAAAGTTATTTAGTTGTTGGTGATTATAAGGGAGCAGTCATGCAATGCCTATCAGCAAACAAGATGGAAGATGCACTTCTCATTGCTCATGTCAGGGGGAGTTCTTTACAGGAGAAAACTCGTGATGAATATTTAAGAAAAATGAATTGTTCATATCTTAATGTTGCTTCTATACTAATTGCATGGAATTTGCAACGTCTTAAAGTCTTTTAATGTTTTATGTTTTACCATCCTTCTTGTATTCAACTATCTGGATTTTAGAAGGCTAACTGGCTCTGTTTATCTAAAATATATTTCTTTATGTGGAATATTTTCTTACTTAACACTATTAGTGCAGGTGGTTTATGCTATGGTCAATAATGATCTTATTGGACTTGTGAACAATAGGCCTTTGAAATCCTGGAAAGAAACTCTTGCTTTACTTTGTACACTAAGTGTTTTTTCCCACAAAAATCAGTTAAATAGAAAATTATGTAAATTGGATAATGCAATTTTGATTTGGAGCAAATTGTACTTGACAATAAGTTTTTTTATAACTCATTTCTAATTTTTGTGAGTTGTAATTTGAAGCTTTTGATATAATGAGAAAGCGTACAAATTTATGCATTGTATCATACAGTTGTGTATAGTATTTTCAAACATTTATCATGCTTGTATCATAGATACAAGACTTGGACATAAAACAGTCTTGGCAGGCTGATTTTTGACTTTAGGCTTGGAGGACTCGGCACAGACTTGGTAGGCTGAATTTTTGACTTGGACATTGAAGGTAGGTTTTCAAATCAAATAAACCCTACCCCATAGAGTGATGTGTGTTTTCCATTATATTTTCATTGAATGCTCTTGGAAAAGAAATGAAATTAGCTATGATGGTTTTTTGTTCACTATTGCCAATTGATTCTAAGTTTTCTTTAAGAGGCTTGGGGTTGTAAGATCAAAGGGGTCTCTTGTAGTCAATAGAGAAAGAAAGTCAGACCTTGAAGAGATTGTAACAAAGATGTGATAATCACAAAGCACAAGGTTCAAAGCAATGAGATCATAATGTAAAAACAAAAGAGAAAAAATATGTTTTTATCAGAACAATGATTTTAAGGATTGACTATGAAGAACAATCATAATAAGATAGAAATGAATACAAACAATGATAGTGCCAATGAGTTATCAATATAGTGAATAAAGAGTTCCAATTTTCAATGCATGATAACAGTAGTCCAAGGCATGCAAGGGATAGGAATGAAAGACAATATATAGAGGGAAAATAGTTGCAAATGATCACTATTATATCAAAGCATATGAGTGTCAGAGGATCATAGCAAAATGAAGGAGATAATAGTATTTGTTATGAATGCCATGTGACCCAATATCATGCACAAAGAAGATGTAAAAGACCATGGAATAGAGTGAAAAGGGGTCAAATTCAATGAGATTCATTCAATGTCAAAGAGCATTATCATTATATCAGTGAAAGCACAAGATTGTAACAACAATGAAGCAATGGAAAGCAAGAATAGTATATGCAACATCATGATCACTGTCATAAAGGATGAAGATCAACATGAGGTTTCAAGATTCAAGATTTCCACTTACCTTTAGATTGTAACCTTGTTTAATGTTCTACCCTTTCTTGAATGATATTGGTGTTGCAACTCAGAAAATGCTGCTCAATAAACTCTAGCATTACAAAAATGGAAACCACCCTTTGCATTCAATGGTTGTTTCCTTTGTCAAACTTTCAATTGGAAAACCTTCAAACGCGCGCATGAGCTGAAATACCAAATTGTTGATTAAACTTCAAAACTTCCCTCCAACGTGCAATCACAATGTTTTACGCCAAAAATCAACTGCCTGAGATTCCCTCCAAATGTATACATGACCCGATCTACCAAGGCACCAAAAATACCTATTTTTTATTTATTTATTTTTGTCTACCAAAAATACCTATTGCTAAAATGCAACAAAAAAAACTATTGTGTGGAAGGCATGCAAAAATTAATCTTCATTTTTAGGGGAAAAAAATCATCTATCTACATTGTCATTTTAATATAGGTTGTGAAAATTAAGATAAGCATGATGTGCTCCTAAAATTACTAGAGTTCAAACCTGTATAAAAAATAACATCTATAAAAATGATCCACACACAATTGATTTCATAGATTATAAAATAATTATATTTTTAAATCATATTTTATTAGTGAAATTGACCACAATTTCTCTTTGATACATTTGACATGCTAATAGGAAAATCAAACTGGCTTCAAATCATAGTTAAAAACATTAACAATTCATTAACATAATGAGTAATAAAAGTTAAAGAATGTAAATATTTATAAAAAAATTTATAAAATATGTGAAGGCCTTAAGACTGCACCGAGAGGCAATGCCTTCCACACAACAGGTATTTTTGGTACACCAAGCAACCTAGGCGGCCAAATGGCCTGCCTAGGTAGGGGTCCCATGAGGAGGGCTTAATTAGCTCTATGGATTATGATCAAATTCGAAAGAAAAAAGAATAGAGGAGTAATAGTCATTTATTTAGTCATTAATTTAACCATATATTTAGTCATTTATTTAGTCATTTTTATTTGTCTGATATTAGTCATTTATTTAGTCATTTAGTTGTGATTTTACCCAATGACCAAATTAGTCATTTATTTTCAAGATACTACTAGTGTTATTCATGTGACTAAAAGTTTTAGTCACGTAGTCATTTATTTGCCAAATTCTACTAGTGAAATTCTCTAGGAAATCACTTCCATACTTGTTAAAGAAAGAGATAAAATGGCCCCAAAAGGAATAAAAATTTTTATTTGCAAAGGACCTCACTATGCTACAAATTGTCCCAAGAAGCTTAATCTTGGAACTTAGATATATGTTGTGTTTGAATATGGAAATTCAAGATGGGAAATTGTTGACATGAGAAATGCTTTTGTTGAAATGGATAATTTGTATGAATTAGTAGAAATTGTTCCTGATTCAAGTTTTATGATGAAATTCAAGGATCTAAAGGATAGAAATAGGAAAATGCAAAAAGGTTCTAGTTATGAATCAGATGATTCTACCTTTGATCCTAATGAATATTTTCTTACTACACTTCTCAAGGACACATTGAAGTATATTCAATTAAAATTACAAATTGAGAAGTCAAAAGATCCTTACAAATTGGCAAGAACTAAAGAAGAAAGAAAGAAATTTTTTCACCAGCATTTGGCTCGACTGAAACAATTAGAGTCAAATAAGCAGAAATTAAAAAATAGCTCAAACTGCAAAAAAATCCTACTAAAGGCTCTAGAAAAGAATTGGACCATGGATATAAGATTCCTCCATGGAAAAAATAAAAGCCCTCTTCATCCAAGCATTCTTCAAAACATAAAACATTGGATTATGATACCGATGTAATTGCTATCCTCAAAAAGTTTGATCTTTTAATGAATGATGTGACAAAACTCAGAAGGCTATTGAAAACTCAGCATAAAGAGATCATAAATCTTTCTTCTACAATGGGAGAAATAAAAGACCTTATGTTCAAAGCAGACCAGCAGCAATCAAAATCTCAAAAAATATCCTCCCAAGATGAAGAAGGAGAAATCAGTAGTAGTAACAGTATAGTTCAAAAAACCAGGGATAAATCATGCTCATTACTGTTAGCCAATAATGGGGATTACATCAGACTTAACTTTTGTTTCCCAAGATACAAGAAAATCCCCATGGATGCATTTGTGGATATAGGCTCCTCAAGATCTTTGGCCAAGACTAATGCCATCCCTCAAGAATTTTGGAAGCCACGGCCTGATTTACCACATAGTTACGCAATCAATGGAGAAATGATTCACATGGGAAGGTATGCTCAAGATGTTCACATTGAAATAATGGGTAAGATTTTTGTGACAGATTTTATAGAATACAATGATTTAGAATATGGCGTTTTGTTAGGATTTCTATTCCTCACTAAACATGAGCCTCTTCATTTTTGGAAATGTAAGATCTCACTTAGACATGAAGATGGATAGATTGACATCCCTGCTCTCAAGATAGTCAATCACAAATTTGAAAATAGTGGGAAAAAGGGAAAGAAAGAATCAATTAAGGAACTAACAGAAGATGCACCTGATATGTTTGAAGATATCAGAAAAAGATTTGAAATAGAATGTTGTAGCATGAATCCATTATAATTCTAGTCCCAAGATCATGAAGAATGTGAGATTCAGATACGAATGGAATGTCAATCTATGATACCTCATGAGCCTACCTACCTAATGATTCCTACTAAAGTAAAAGAAATGGATGAGCATCTAAATGAATTGTTAGGACACTTCATCTGCCCTAGTAAAAGTCCATTTTCATGCCCAACATTCCTGGTCAACAAAAGAGAAAAAAAGAGCGACATAAAAAGAGGTTTTGTATTAATTATAAGCCTCTAAATGATATTATTCTTCCTTTCAATTATCCAATCCCTTTTAGTGTTGATTTAATTTGAAGAGCTACTACTAAAAAGGTGTTTTCAAAGTTTGACTGCAAGTCTAGATTTTGGTAGATAAAAGTCAAGGAATCAGACAAGTATAAGACAACATTTTCAATTCCCCAAGGACTCTATGAATGGAATGTTATACCTTTTGGTCTATGTATAGCTCCAACCTACTTCCAAAGAAGGATGGACCAAGCCCTATGACATTTGAAAGAATTTTGTGTTGTCTATATAGATGATATATTTGTGTTTTTTAATTTTGTAATTGACCATATGCATCATTTAGAAGAATTATATGTATCCATCAAGAAGCATGGGATCTTTTTAACAGCAAAAAAAAGATGGTGATCGGGAAAGAACAGATCAACTTCCTAGGTTTACATTTGAACAATGGAAAAGTTCAGCTTCAACCACATATCCTCCACCAAATTCAGGAATTTCTTGATATCCTTCAAGATAGAAAGCAGATTCAAAGATTTTTTGGATGCCTAAATTGTGTGTCTCCATTTTACAAGGGCCTAGTTGAGGATCATAAAGCCATTCAATCACATCTAAAGGAAGGAAAGCAAGAACGGTCTCTAGAAGCTATAGAGGTAGTCCAAAGAATAAAATCTAAATGTCAAAATTTTCCCTCTCTACAAACTCCTGCTCCTGATTTACCTCTCTACTTATACACTAATGCTTCTGATAATACTTTGTCTGCTGTATTGATACAAGAAGGAAATGGCAAGAAAAATCAATGTGGCTATAGGTCTAGGACATTTACTGAAACTGAAAGTAGATATCATATATATGAAAAAGAGATTCTGGCTGTTAAAAAAGGTATTGAAAATTTTAAAATCTTCCTTAAGCCAATTAAATTTATAGTTTGCACTGATATCCAAGCTATGAGAAGCCTGCTTAAAAAGAAGTCGAATAAAGACATAGCCCAAGGAAGGATAGCTCAATGGTATTTTGAATTTCTTAGTTATGACTTTGATATAGAATGGATCAAGGGTGAAAATAACCCATTAGCCGATGCTTTGACAAGAGAGCTTGCAGGATCTATCTATCATGATTTAGAATTCAATGCCCCAGATTGGTATAGGACAGATGGAAATCCCATGTATATGGTAGAATATGGTAATGGAATAAGAATAAGTCTTCCAGCTCTTCCTGCAGATATTGTTCAGTTATTAATAGAATCGTACTTTCTCAATAAATGGCTTCTTGCTTTAAGGCAACAAATTAGATACTACCATGGCCAAGGGTTAGTAGATTCAGATGAAGAGGAGGAATTTAAGAAACTTATAGGTCTTCATAAAGCTCCAGTAAGGCACTGGTGTGGAAATGATGGACTTCATATTTGGATAAAAGGATTATTTGGTATGAATTGGTCTAAGCAGAACAAATTGAATTTACTTAACAATCTAAAATATGGATTCATTGGTAGGCTAAGCTTTCACCAAGAAATATTTGAAGAATATATTGATCTAATACGAGCAAGATTAAATCCAGACATGATAGAATTCTTAAATTTCATACATCCTTAGATCTAGAGAAAAATGTGCAGTTCAATGACACAGTATCTTACTCATTATCCTTGAACAGGATATGATTTCCCAAGAATTGAACTATACCCTCTAGAATCCAGATGGAGATCTCAAGTCAAGATTGAAGATATGGAGATCAGACTAAAGTTAGCCTCCCTCACACAAAGAATCAAAATGGACCCTTAGGATTATGTGGTCCAACTAGACTATGCTTTCAACCCCCGGTCCGAAGATTAGTAGTTGGTTTACCATATGAATTACTAGATCCAATACCATTTTGATGAGCTAGCACATGGGCTTGTATGTGTCATGATGTCACCCATGTTAAGAAGTGACCATAGGAAGCAACCCTATCATAAAAATCAAGATCCTCCTATCCACTTATAAGTGTTAAGTGGGCCCTTCTCACTCACGTGTGTCCAAAAAGTGACTATCTTAATTCTCCCCTATGTTAGTGTTCATGACAGACTACTTAACAGTTGTCTACTCCATAGTGCGGTAGGTAGTGGGACACATCATCCTTGTATGGATGAACTCCAAATTTATTGTAAAAAACCTTGAGGTTACAAGCTCTTCCCCTTCTATAAATTGTTGGGGACACCTCATTCTTGGCATCAGTAGATCTTTGGATAGGAGACTAGAGTCTAGGTTTAAGGTCCCGAGTTCTGCATATCAGACATATGCTCTCTCCTACACTCCAAGTGATCTGGATGAACAAAAATCTATATGCATGTACTGTATACATGTTATAAGAAACTCTCCAATATTAATATTTTCATATATATTTCTGTTTAGTTGTTCATTCTGCAAATTAATATTTTCATATATATTTCCATTTATTTGTTCATTCTACAAATTGGTTCCCTTAAATCTAATATTTTTTATTCAATTTAAGGGACTAACGAAAGTTTCAAACCCAATTTTTTCTCCGAAGACCTCCAAAAATGAGATTTCTTAGAAACTAGGAAATACTAAAAAATCCAAAAAAAAATATTTTTGGTTTTTCACAATTTTGTCACCTTCAGACTTCCCTAGAACATCCTCAGATTTCTCTAGATCATGAAGTCTATTATTCTAGGTCCCAAGGCCTAGAAAATTGTTCTTCTTTGGGGTACTTGAGGTGATGATGTGTTTGGAAATGATTTACCCAAGTTCTCTTAGTCAAAAAATGGAACAAAAATAAATCTTCATGACTCCACAACAAAAAGAATTGTCTCTTTAATAGAGATCACCTTGGTGGGTAAATTATTTTCCTTTCACCCCATTGTCAACATGGTAACCTTGGATTGCTTCTAAATGATACATAAAGGGCAATGTAGAAATGAGTGTTATGGTAGGGAGTGTATTCCTATTCAAGTTCATGTCCAAGGATGACCTTCTATTGGTTCTTTTTATGGGTAATTGGTTATATGGAAAACACAACCTATCTCTTTGTAGATGGAAGCCAAGGTTTGACCCTATTATAGATCTAAACAAAATAGCTCTTGTCTGGGTCAGGCTACCTAATCTCCCTCTTCATTTTTGGGATGATATGGTGTTTTAATGGATTGGAAACTATATTGGACACTTTATTATGGCAGAAAACATAACAAGAAACAAATCTAGGTTATTTTTTCTTATTTTTCTAAGAATATTGATAATCATAAGACTCTTTTGAATTTCATGATCATTTTGGATTCCAAGTTTGGGAAGTGGTCACAACCTATTTTTTTTATGAAATTTCTACCATATTATATCAAGAATGCTCAAAATTTGGACACTTAATTACTAATTGTTAAGCCTCTTTGAAGAGTAATCAAAAGCCTAAAGAGCCTTTGGTTAGTCCTAAATATTCTTTATAGGGATATCCTTTTAAGAATTACATCCTAAATATCCTCACTACCCCTTCTACAACTGAAAATAAGGAAACAAAACCTAACATTCATGTGATAAAAAACCATTCAATCTTCATATCTTATGAGGAAGGAAAGCACTATGTCAAAATATGGGAAATTAGAGCATGCATTGTTAGAGACCCTAAGGATGGAGGCCCCAATACCCCTTTCAATGGGAGAGAAATAAGATGGGGAAATATCAAGTGATTTTCTTAGTGGCAAGATCTCCTTGATGACTCCCCCTCCATGATGTGAAACTTTGATGGGTAAATGAGAAATGAAGATTGGTTCACCCAATTCTCTAGGTGAAGATTTAAGTAAATTGACTACCAATTAATGTTCTTTTGACTTGGATGGATTTTCAACCCCCAAAAAGAAAGGTAAAAATTAAAAATCAAATGTTGGTGTAGAGACTAAGGTGGTTAGGACTTCCCAACAACAAACAAGATAAAGAGAAAAAACAAATGAAATTGATATTGGTACGAAAACAACATTGGAGATGTCCTACAAAAATAATTGTTAATGAAGATCATTTATTGGAACATTAGAGGGATTAATAACCCTTAGAAGAAATTATCTTTGAAAATTTTCCTTTTAGGGAATAAAATTGATATCCTTTTACTCCAAGAAGTCAAAAGAATAAAATCAATTTCCAATTCATTGCAAAGAATATATGGCCCTCTACTCAATTCTTTATTTGTGAGGCTACATGGGCCTTGGAAGGTTTGGTTACTATGTGGAACCCCAAAAAAAAAATTGGTACTTTATTTTATCAAGCTAGAAATTTATTGGGAGTTAAATTATCCTCTACTCGTTTAT
This sequence comes from Sequoia sempervirens, assembly GCA_007258455.2. Lineage (NCBI taxonomy): Eukaryota > Viridiplantae > Streptophyta > Pinopsida > Cupressales > Cupressaceae > Sequoia > Sequoia sempervirens. Next base: position 11,388 of record VDFB02010110.1, read on the forward strand.
CTTGGAATGTTATAAATATTTATGCCCCCAAGGTCAATAATTCTAGAAAATATCTTTGGCATGACATTACTATATAGGTTATAGGTAATAAGGAGACTTGATGGATGGTTGTTGGGTACTTCAATTCAATATTTTTCCTTATGAAAAACTTGGGGGCCTAATTGATTACATTGACAACATGGCTAATTTGGTTGATTTGTTGAGTTCAATTAGGCTCTTGGACATTGACCTTTAGGGTCAACTTTTCACTTGGACTATTAGGATAACTGGAAAACACCTTATCCAAGTTAAACTGCACCATTTCCTAATTTCTGCTATTTGGGACTTTATCAACAACCTAAACCTTTTCACTTTACCTAGAATTGTGGTAGACCATAACCCTCTGCTTTTATATTGGAAAGACTGTACTCCTTCTGTCAATTTCCCCTTCAAGTATGATATCATATAGGCTTCACATCCTAGCATCAAGGATATCCTTAATTGGTGGAGTATCTTCATTCATGGTTTTGTTATTTTTAGGGTAAATTAGAAGCTAAAAATATTACAAATAAAGTGAAAGGATGGAATTGGCTAATATTTGGTGATTTTTTCCTACAAGAAAAATATAGCTATAAATTTAATGGATATAATTTAGGCTAAAATGGCCAATGGTGATGTTGACGAGGAAAACTATAAGGCTACAAAGATGTTACATATTGACTAGACTAATGTATTAAAAAAAAAAGAGGAAATATTTTGGAAACAAAAATCTAGAATTTAGTGGCTAAAAGAGGGAGATGGAAACTCTAAATTTTTCCATTTATTTTCTCTAAAGCACATAAAGAGGAATTCAATATCTAGAGTTGTTGAAGAAAATGGTTATAAGGGTGCTATTGATGAACAATTTGGGAAGATAGCCTTTGAGTATTCCAATTTTCAATGATAGAACGAAATAAAAACCATTCTATAGTATTAGAAGGGAAAATTTTAGACAAAATCCCTACAACCTTATCCAAGGAAGATAATGCCCTCCTCTTAAGACTAGTGTCTAGTGAGGAAGATTGGGCTGAAACTTTCTCTATGGGGGCCTTTAAAGCTCCTAGCCTTGATGGTTTCCCCTACATTTTTTTGAATATTTTTGGGATATTTTTGGAGGGGATTTTTTCTTGGTGCCTAAAGACTTCTTCAAATCTAGGAAATTGTTGAAACTGCTAAATAATAGTTTCATTTCTCTTATCCCTAAAAAGCTCGACCCCTTAAACATGGTTGAATTTAGGTCCATCAACCTTTGGAATACTATTTATAATATATTTTCCAAAGTGCTTATCAATAGTATAAAACCTCTTTTGGGGAATATGATCAATCATTTTCAGAAATGTTTTGTGCCGAATCACCAAATTTTGGATGTTGTTGTTTCCACACATGAAATTTTTCACTCTTTGGATAGGAGTAACACCTTAAGCATGGATTTTAAATTAAGAATATCTAAAGCTTATGATAAAGTGACCTGATATTTACTTTTCCAAGTATTAAAAAATTTTGCTTCAATAAACTATTCCTCAACCTTATAAAGGAATTTGTGACAATGATTAAGTACTTAATACTTGTCAATGGAGTTCCTAGAGGATTCTTTAGTGTTGAAACAAAAATTAGACAACATGACCCTCTATCTCCTTATCTCTTCATAATTTTTGTTGAAGTTATGGTAAGGAATGTTCTAAAATTGCTTGATGATGGTGTTCTCAAGGGAATCAAACCTGCCACCTCCTTAACCCTTCAGCTATTCAATAATTTTTGGATGACACTGCCTTGTTTGGGAAAGGCTCGATTGTGGAACCTAGGAAGTGGAATTTTTGCCTCAACAATTATGCTATTGTCTCAAGCCAATGCATCAACTATGAAAAAAGTAAGATTTACTTCTTTAATACTAGCTTGGAGTTACAAAAAAAAAAAAGTAATCGTCATTTTGGGCTATGATAGTGCTACTCTCCCTAACATTTATCTTGGACTCCCTCTTATATTCAAAGATATTACTCCATCATTTTGGAATATGGTGTTGGAAAGAATTCAAAAATATTGGAGGGGTTAAAAGTGTAAATCAAAAAAATTGACATTATTAATAATGGGAATAAGGAATTAAAGCATACAACCACAATTTGCAATTCAACACTCAATTATGATCCAATTTAATCAACATAAAACGTGCAACATAGATAAAACCAGATTCAAACAAATGATACCTTCACCTTTACCATGTTTTCATGGATTACTTCCATTGTTCCTTTCTATGCTTTTTCTCTTAGAAATTGGTATGCTCTTTCGCCTTAAGCTTCAAGTATATGTGATGATCGCAATGATGCAAACGCTGAAGATTCATGGTTAGCCATCAACATACTATGAAGGCTTTCTTTTATAGAAATGGTTGATTTGGATGAACAATCCAGATTCAAAGATGAAGGATGAAGATCAACGGTCGAGGATTGTTAAGAGGAACTAATTAGGGAGTTAATTGGCTTGATTGATTTAATCAAGGGAATTGATTGTTCAATCAATGGAATTTGATTCATTAACCAATGAGATTGATTAATTAGTCAATTAATTTGATTGATTAATCAATGGAATTGATTGATTAGTCAATGTATGAGAGGATAAATAATTAATTAATTATTGGAGGAACATGCAAGTGAGGATTTAAAAATGTCTATTTATTAATAATGAGTGGATAATGTTGAGATGAAATAGGTTAATTAAATAATTAATAAGAATTATTTAATTTAAGAAGGGTATTGAATGTTAATTAAATAATGAATGATGACTATTTAATTAAAATAGAAGAATAAGTGTAATTAGAAACATAATTAAATAAATAAGTTTTGTTTAATTAATCAGAAAGTGTGGATTAGAATGAATTAATTAAATAACAGAAAATCACTTAAAAGAAAAATATTATATTTTATGATAATTAAATAATAATGTATTATTTAATAATTAGGGAAAAGGGTGAAAATTAGTAAAAAGGTGTTACTCGCAGACTAGGACAATTTTGGGTATTTATATTTTTCCCCTCTTTGATACAATGTCTTTTTATAGTGTTGTGTCAAATAAAATACAAAAATTCATTCTCAAGAGTTTCCTTAGTATGCCCCAGTGATGGCGGGATAGGATGGTGCCCCCTTGAAAAAAATTGTAAATTTTCAAAAAGATTCAATAAAATTGGGAAATTGTTTTGATAAGCTAATTTTATAGTGGTAATCATATTGGTAGCAAAATATTTTGATTTTAGGACATTCAGGGTGTCAATGTTGATGTGCTTAGTTATAAAGGGGGGTCCAAAATGCCACCTAAGGTCTATAAATAGGCCCTAGGGGTCAAAAATAGTCATTTTCTTTTAGAATTTTTAGAGCTTTGAGTGGAGATCTATTGCAGAGCCTTAGAGAGATGTCGTATCACATCATGGTTATTGAGTCAAGACCTTTCAATAGCCTAAGGGATTGGGCAATGTGGTATGCGACCTTTCCTTGCTTCAAAATTTTTCCCTTTTTTGTTAGATTTCAGGGGTCAAAATACACCAAATAGATGTAGTGCATTTTCTCCACTCCAACTATAATCACATTCGTTGAATTTGTTAGTGAGTGCATTGCATGTGTGTTGTGCATCACAACTATTAAACAAATCCAAATTTGTTAGGATAATCACAATTATGTCATGCACCACATACATAGGTTAGAAAATCGTGTTTGTATT
>VDFB02010111.1:0-13743 GCA_007258455.2 Sequoia sempervirens
AACATCCCTAAAGGGTCACTACCCGCTACCTTCAATGGAGTTGATCCTACAGACAGTGGCATGATTGGAGATGTTTTCTCTACTAGATGGCTTCTTTGGTTACAATCAGATCCTGGTCAAAGAGGAGGACCAACACAAAATGACTTTCACTACCAAGTGGGGAATGTCCACATATGCTAAGATGTCTTTCAGCCTCTCAAATGTAGGTTCCACCTTCCAGTGGGCCATGGATATTGCTTTCAGTGAGATGATCAATAAGATCATCTTGATCTATTTAGATGATCTCACTATGTTCTCTAAGTCCAAGGATGATCATTTTGATCACCTTGAGATGGTTTTCAAAAAATGCTAGGAGTTCAGGGTATTCCTGAGCCTGAAAAAATGTGTCTTCGAAGTACTGCAAGGCAAGATATTAGGACACGTAGTGTCCAAAGAAAGAATTTCAATTAATCTTGAGTAGGTGAAAGAAATCAAAGAGCTTCCCCTTCCGGTCAACAAGAAAGGCCTCAGGTCTTTCTTAGGAAAGGTAAATTTTGTGAGAAAATTTATTTCTGATTTTGCAAGAATAATTAGGCCAATCACCCTAATGTTGAAAAAGGATCAAACATTTAAATGGACTAAAGAAGCCAGAGAAGCCTCTAAGAAAATCAAGGATGCTATCTCCTCAACTCCTGTGCTGGTCAACCCAAACCTATTGAAGGACTTCATATTGTATGTATTTAGTAGAAAGAAAACATTGCTACTATTTGAACTCAAAAATATAATGAAGGAAAGGGAGAAAACTTGATAGCACTCCACTCCCATGCCTTGAAGGAATACGAGAAGAATTACAACTTCATCGAGAGGAAAGAATTCACAATACTACAAGGAAGAAATCACCAAAAAAAGGGTTAATTGGATTGCTAAGACCCTTGAGTATGACATTGAGGTCAAGCCTACAAAGATCGTCTGAGGAAGAGGACTGTGTGAATATTTGGCACACAATGAAGAAATTGTTGCCAGAGAGGAGAAACCAGAGCTAGTTCTAACAAATGAATCTTAGTCTGAAGGTTGTTGGCTAGTGGAAAAAGTGAGATTTATGCACATAGGAAATATTCGCCGGGCCTTCCTTCTCAGAGGAGAAGATTCTACCACCTGTAGAATAGTGGATATGCCCTCATCAAAGGGATCTTATTCAAAAGGAAATTCAATGGCATTCTATTGTGGTGTGTCACCACAGAGTAAGTAAAAAGAATCCTCGACACTTTCCAAAGTAGTGTCGCGGGTGGACACTTCTTCGCTAATACCACCACCATCAAAATCATGTGTGTCGGGTACTTTTGGCCTACTCTATTCAATGACTCCTATTCATTGGTTAAAGCTTGCAAATAATGACAATTCTTTTCTAGAAGAAGAAATAATTTTTTGATGCCTCTCAATCTAATAGTGGTTGATGAGCCATTTGTGCAATGGGACCTTAACTTTATCAGAATGATCAATCCTATCTCCAACACTAGAAACATGTGGATTCTAACAACTACAGACTATTTCACTAGGTGGACCAAGGCCATGCCGCTAAAGAATGCGACAAAGACAAAGATAGTGGATTTCCTTGAGGAACTGGTGACAAGATTCAGCCCACCTAAAACCATCATCTCCAACAATTCCAAGGTCTTCCTAGGCTCTAAGGTATGTCAATTCATGCTTTTGCATGACATTTTCCTAAAAATTTCATCAAACTACTACCCGTGGGGGAATGGCTTGACCGAGTCGACAAACAAGAATATGGTCTGACTCCTCAAAAGGATTGGGTCAAAACACCAAAAGGAATGACATAAAAACCTTCAGGCAGACCACATAAATCCTAAGCAAGTTCTTAAGACTTTGACATGCAAGCTAGTGTATGGGAAGGAAGCACTATTACCTATCTCCATGGAGATTCTGACACTGCAATTGCTCAAATATTTCGAGGTAGAGAAAAATGGTGCCATGGAGGTTCGGATGGCTAAGTTGTTGGAAGCACAAGAGAAGAGGGAAAATTCCTTAATAGCCATGACTAACTACCAGCAGGTGGTTAAATGGTGGTTTGACAAGAAAACATCTGACTAGGGCCTAAAGTGTGGGGACCTAGTGCTAAAATTTAATGAGAGGGTTGCAAAGCTAGGTTGGCAAAAAAAAAATTGACAGCCTTTGGGAAGGCTCGTTCAAAATAATTCGATACAAAGAACACAATGCATTTGAGTTAGAAAATATGGAGCAAGAAGCACTAGGAATTCTGGTCAACGAAATTCACCTTAAACTATTCAATTAAGCTTGTGTTATCCTACCATGTAAATATGTTGATACTATGTTTTTCTCTTTTCTTTCCATTTCATTTTATTGGCCAGTTTTTTAATTAATTCTTTGGTTTGAGAAGTGGAAACAAGTAACCCATTAGTGCAAAGAGCAGGGAAAACAAATTTGTGTCTCAAAAGGGCAGAAAAAATTAGCACTCACATGCATAATTGAAGTAAAACCATATATGCAGGAACAAAAAAGGAGAACTCAAATTGTAGAATCAAAAAGAAAATGAGACAAGATGATTATATAAAGTTATATTTTCATTATATATATACTTTGGTATTTACATTTTCAAAAAAATAACTTTGAGGCCACGCTGCTAAATTATATATCTATAGTTCACTTTCTTTTTCATATATTTCTACTATAAATCCTTTTTAGGAATATATAGAAAAAATGGACTAGCTGGTATTAGTTCTTAAAAGAAAAAGAAAAAAAATAGAGAAGTCTTCAGTCTTAGGCATGTTTAGCAGCAATGGAGGAATCAATGACATCATCCATAATTTCTTCATCGGCAAGGGCAGCAACAATAGTAGCTTCCAGGGGAGCAATAGCAAGTGGCAGAGGGAACACTAGGTTTCTAAATCAATGTACCAGTCAATGTCATAAAATGGCACCACATTGTATAGGAGGAAGAAGAAGTGACAAGCATAGGTGATCCTTTGGCAATGTTCTTCCTACGATAGAAGGAACAAACTGCTCAGGAATGACAACCATAGTACTACCGCATCTTCTTCAATGAACTTACAGAGGTCACTCGCAGTTGGAATGCCTCCACCAAATGTACCATTCACCACCACCTCTCTGAGGCCATTCAGGTATTTCTTTGGAAAGATCTCTTTTACCAGGAAAAGAATGAGTGGCTTGGGAATCTAGATGTCAAGCATTGATGTGACAAAGTGAGAGCACACATCAGTGTTAACTCTATATTTATCTTTATATTCAAGGAAGCCATGTCCCAAAACCCATTTCATGGCTATGATGACCAGGGAATGCTTATTTTTGGTCATCCTCTTAAGGTGCCTACTTGAAATCTCGCCCAAAAATGTCATTTGGGATTTATGAGAAACCGGCCTAATTGGGGTATTCATGGTGGTAAGCTTTGCAACTATCTTAATACTAGCTTCACACAAGAAATCCTAAGTCTAGCCTATGCAAATTCTACACAACTAATAATGCCAAATGCTAAGCCAATTACCTATTACCAACTTTTCTCAATCGCTAAGTGTGATTTGCCAATACCCGGTGCCTATTTATAGAAAAAAAGGTACGCGTGCATGGTAATTGGCATACCATAAGTGTGATACCAATTGCTATCAACTTGGAAACCACACTAGGCTTGCTCAAAATTTCACCACTGCATATGCTAGGTATGGCTCATCGTGGTAAGATTAATAAGGGCTAATTAATTAGCCTAAGCTAGTGGTAGTAACTGGTGGTATCCTGCATGGCCAAATGCTAAGGTGTCATTCTCTAGGTGTTTTGAAAACTCTAATATAGAACCTGTATCTTTTCAAACACTTATCACATCATTGGCTTAATCTTCCTTTTGAGATATTAATTTCCAATGCATGTAAATACCTAAGCTGATCTCAAATCACCTGCTCAAGTTCCAAGGAAATCGCATGGTACAACACAATTACCAATACTATGAATTCTTGTCATTTCAAAATGGCAAGTGATTTATTTCACACAAGCCAAAAGGTTGGCGGTACATACCAAATTAAATGCAAAAAGGAAACTATCATCTACCACCTTGAGAAAAGATAGTGAGTGTTGCATGCAAGTGTTAAGAATTGTAAGAGTTTTTCAAACACACTACCCAGAGAAAAAGAAGTTTTGAGCACAACTAGAGCCAAGGAAAATTGCAGAAAATTTGAGCTATGAAGCTCCTGTAGCCAAGGAAAGATGGCAGAAATTTCAATAAAAGAGGTAGGAAAGTACTAATAAATCTTGTTTGATGCTATGTGTATGGTACCGGCCATCTACATCTTTGAAAATGTCTCTTACTCTATGCCTGGTATGTCAAATAAGCTAGAGTGGGTAAACACACAGGTCCTGGACAAGCCTAAAAGTTACATAGATCAGGGTTGAATCAAGGAGGACTGGGATAATATTCATGATCAAGCGTTCTGCAAAGAATCCTAAGTTCGTTGAGGAGGGTCGATGGTGAAGATTCACCAACCTGTAGTCATTGGCATAGAAGTTATGGTTCAACTGGCTTCCAATATAAGGTCCATTTGCATTGTTTCAAAACTACTATGCTACCTAACATTTCAACCCAGATACCAACACCATTGAAGGCTAGGAGTTGAAAGTTAATATCTACCCGAGAGCTATCTGGAATATGTTGTGCATCCCTAACCAAAGCTACAGGCCAGTAGAGATAGAGGAATTCACTCCTACAAAGGGGGAAAACATATGGATAGGAAGACAAAAGGCTCTGGATTTTTATAACAAAGAAACCAAAAGGATTGAGGCATATCATGGAAAGCCACCAAAGATCTCAGCATCGCACAATGCTTTCCCTATGTAGTTGCAAGAGGCCTTCTCAATGTTGGCATTTTTTTGCAGCTTGGACACTGACAAGGATGTGCATGAGTTTCAGCTAGGTTTGAGGTTCCGTTTCAATGCTAAATAATCTTTTGGTGGCATGTACAGCTGCGACACGCCTGGCAATTTGAGTGGGGACCCTCCTTTTGATGTCTTTGACCTTTGATTTTATTGGATTTATCATTTTTAGGGTCTTGATATGTTGGTCTTGCTGGCTTTGCCCTTGCCTTGAGGTTGGAATTGATTTAAATTGAGTTTTTGGCCAAGTCCGGGTTTTCACCTGGATCCGGGATTTTCCACCTCTGGCGGATTTTTCCGGCCCTGGTTCGTTGTCCGTTTCTGGTAGGATTCTCCGATTCTGGATTTCTGCCTGACTTCGGGATTTTCCGGTCCTATCGGATTTTCCCGGATTCTGTCAAAATCTCGGTCTTCATTATTTCCCCGATTTTTGCATTTCCGCGAAGTCTGTGTTTCCGCGCATTCTGGGATTTTCCGAAATTCCGCTTGAGGCTCGGGTTTCCGGACTTGTCAGAAACATCTTTTTGCGCATTAATGGTTGAGGTACCTTGGCTCAGACGAATATAGGGTCGGATTTAGGGCATTTTTTGATTCATTCCAACTTCATTGCTTTCTTGTTTTCTGCTCTGGCAATTCGGAACTTTCAATTGAGCTTTGAGGTTTGATCTTGGTTTGTTTGCGCGTGAATTGCTTGAGTGTTGCTGCTAGTATCGCGTTGCTTGGACGTGTTTGTCGCGTGGTTGACTTTCTGAGCTTGGATTTTCGCTTGCTTTGATCCATGGTATGTATCTATTGCCCTTCCGTTTGCTTGTGTAATGATTTGGGGTTTTCTTGTGAGTGGGTATTGTTAAATTTGGGGTCGGCCCTTGATTTGGTTCCGGTTCCGTGTTAATTGAGTCGGGGTTGGACCCGTTTTATTTGTCGAACCCATCCCCCGTGCCCTATGAGCTCCATTTGTCCGCTCGACTGCATAATTATCCTTTGGACGGCGTTCTGGATTGGGCTGCTTGTTTGTTTTGGGCGCGAAGTGTGTTATCGTGCGAGATTAGGGTTTTCCTTGGTGTCTCGGCTAGAACAATGATTTCATCTTATGCTTGAGCGACTTTTCTCCCGTGTTATGTTGGCTTCCCGTCCTATGAGGATTAGAGGGCTTTTAGGTAAACTCAACCGATATTTTAACCTTAAAGCTTGCTCGTTTTAATCGGCAGAATTCATCGCTTTGCCTCTAGGGCACGGCCTTTTGGCACGGGATTCCTTCTTTTAAGTTGATCCTTTATTTAGGTTAGTTATCATCGCTTCGCTTAGGATCCTTCGAAAGTAGTGTGATATCCTGCTGTTCACGCTTTGGTGCACGCGGTTGCTGGTTTTGCGGCCGCTGCTGACTTCTGCCCGGATTTTCCGTACTACACATCGAAGTTAATTTTCGGTGCGTTTTATGCTGTCCGCGAAAATCCGTTCCATCCGGATTTTTCCAGATTTCCTGTCTGGTTGCATTCTTTTGTATATTTCGATGATAGGATTGATGGAATGATCATTCATGCTTATTTCTTGTTGCCAATGAGTAAAATTAATGATTATCTTTCGATTTTCTGAGCGTATTAATGATTTATATGGCTAATAGTTGGTAGCAGATCCATTCCGTCGATTCGAATTCACCATCGCAGATTCCGATTTTATAAGGATTTTCCCGGATTGTTTGATTTCTTCGGATCTCGAAAGATTGGCAATTAGCGAATGATTTTGATAGATCTATATGATGTGTGCTAACCCTTTGGATTGATATGAGCTTAATAATTGAATTCTAACAATGATTCTTGAATGTACAGGCCGAATCAAGCAAGGCTACTGCTGGGAGGTCCAAAGGTGGTGCGGGGGCATCTTCAATTTCTGAAACAGAGAGATTGAAATCAGACATGAAGAGTCAAGTTCCAGAAAGTAGGATCTCCTCTGTGTGGGCTGATGTGTCCGATACCAATGTGGGAGCATGGCGATATGAAGAGTTTAAGCAGAGAACAGCCGAGAAAGACCAGTTGGCATTGAGGCAAGGGATGATGAGCTCAGGATTGGTGCATGTGGCAGGGTTCCCTCCAGCAGTCCAGTGCTACGAGCTGATTTTGGAGTGTGCTAGACAGTACGCTTTTGACACACAGATGGTGGTTAGCACTGAGGGACGAGTGTTGGCAAACTTCAGTCCAGCCTCCATTGCCCGAGCCTTCAGCATGCCGGATCTCCCCTCAGTCTGTGCCTTGAACATTGACACTGCTCGTACATACTATGAGAATGAGCCAGCTAAGGCTCAACAGCTTATCAACTCATGGCTTGAGAAGCCCAAGTCTCACCACTCCAAATTGCCCAAGCAGTTGCACAGGGTGAAGTTCAGGCCGGATATCTATGATGCTATTACATTGTTGAGCAGGGTGGCCGGGCTTAAAACTGCCGGAGTATTGGAAAGTTGGATGGTCCATGTGATCACCAAAATGGGCCAAGGAACGAATTACCACTGGGCAGGACTTATCAGTGCAGAAATAGATAAACAATTAAGGAATGTTTTGGAGGGAAAGAAATTCACCATGTCCTCCTATGTCATATATGTACTGGCCATCTCCTACCCCTACAAGGGACTGACTCCGGCGGGAACCATTGGGTAGGATATTATCTATGAAGTCTACCCGGAATTGCACCTCGGACACAGAGATTATAGGAGGGCCAATGATGCCTTCACTATGCACATTACCCGGACCCTTCAGAATGCGGAGCACATCAGATTGTCTGATGGGGCCAAAGGGTTGATTAAGAATTACGGGGCCTGGTTCATCCAGTTCCCCACTTTCACTTATCTCCGGATTGATGGATGCCTCGTTACTCCCTAAGGATTGCCCAGGTATCCCACTGACCACATTGTGCTGCTAGAGGTCGTGAGACAAATTTGTGAGTTTGATGCAGTGGTAAAAAGGGAGAAACATAAAACTGGTTTTGGAGGTGATTTCCCTCTTGGGATTGGCGTGGGGGAAGTGTGCCCGTCCATCCAATCAGCTCACACTGCAGGTGAGGAATTGGCCGCCTATGGATTCTCTTTCCATTCAAAGAGAATGAATTTTGACATCACCGGGGAGGCACAAAAAAGAGCTACCCGGGAATACAGGCATAAGGAGGAATTAGAAGATTACTGGGTCAACATCAAGGATGACCTTGATGCGAGGAAGAAAAGGTATTCCCGGCTGCCTGTAGAGGCCATTAGACAGTATAATGTGAAGCTGATTCCGGATCAGCTGGATGATGATGGAAAACTGATCCAGGACCATGTTTATGAGCCCATTAAGGACAGGTCAGTGGCGGATATTGATTGGAATGAGCCTGAGGTGACTGAGTTGGAGGACTTAATGGCTCCAGTGCTAAAATTTACCTTTGCTTGGATCAAGCATGAGGTCTGGGTGTTAGAGAGTGCCAAGGTACCTTGTACCTTCGATTTGATGGGGAATCTCAACCCCATGTCCACTTCTGAAGAATCCGGGGAAGAGGACCCCAAAGGGAAAATAGCTAAAACCTCCCCTTTCAAGATCAAGGTCAGAGGTCCTAAGGGGACTCAACCTGCAGCAAAAAGGAAGCCAATTGGTAAACGCAGGTGGAAGACCCTGACTATCAGCAAGTCCTCGGACGAGGAGGAGGCAGAGAAAGTTGAAGAGGAGGATGTTCCTCCACCGCCCAAGAAGGCCAGAACTGCAAGGGTTGCCAAGAAGAAAGGCCAAACTACTTTGGAGGATGAACCTCCAGTTGTGGATGTGGAAAGCTCCGGGGGCGAAAAGACCAGAGTATACACCAGAAGATCTAGAACTCCTTCCCCAAAGGATGCTGCTCAGTCAAAAGACTCTTCTCCAATATTGCTAGCTGGAAAACAGGACAAGCCTGTTTCTCCTCCACAGAGCATACTAGAACCGGAGAATCCGGATGAGCAGGAAATCAGCGGAGAGGCAGAACCGTTCAAAGAAGGAACATTATTCAGTGAGGCTGCCGAGCCCGAGGTGGAAACAGAGGAAAGGCACACTTCTCCCTTGGTGCAGTACGAGGATTCTCCGGAGAGTGAGAAAGGCCTCGGATCGCCTGAGCCGGAGGAAAGCATCCCTGCCAGAATTCCATCGCCGGTATTTCCAGAGTTGGGATTTGAGGAGACCGGCCAAGGTGAGCGAAGTCCGGAGAAAGAAGTTGACAAGGCCGCAGCCAAGGAGGAAGTTGAGGTAACAGCTGCAGAAGGAGAGAAAGCCACAGGGGACCCGGAAGAAACCAGAGCAGAAGGAATCCGGACAGACCCCGTAGCCCCGGATTGGCTGGAGAAAGAGATTACAAAGAAGAAGCAGGTGATAGTAGAAGACACTCCTCTTGACTGGGATGAGATGTTATCTCAGATTGGTAAAGGGAAGAAGAAGAAGGCTGCAAAGGTGATTTCTCGGGTAGAAAGAGATGAAGTGCATAACCGAGTGGTTCACATTGCCACCCCTGCTGCAGACAAAATGAGAGATGAGGTGACAGGCCAGGATTACAACGTCCAAACCATTAACCTTGGGCCGGCCTCCTTAGAGCAGGATATTGAGGAATTCGAAGGGTCAAGTGCTGTGATTGTGGACAGACTGAAGAAGGAGACCCAGTCAAAACGAGAACTGAAAAGAGAGAATGAAAGGTTGAGGAAATGTCTGGAAGAGGTCATGAAGCCTCTACAATCTCTCCATCCGTCCTCCTCTACTACTCAGGGATTTCTACCAAAGGAGACAATCTCCGGAATTGAAAAGATGAAGGCTTCTGCACAGGCTGCTACCGATTGGTTGATGAGTGTTCAGGCACAAGGGGATGAAGCTATCAAAGAGACCCTGTCTGTGGGCAGGGATGTAGTCCGAGGAAAGGAACTGTTAGAGAGTATCCTCTCTCAAGATAAAAATGATATTGACCTCCTACTGCAGAAGTCAAGGATTATTCTAGGGCATGGCAAAGAACAGTTGGGCAAGGATGGAATCCTTCCCTCTGCCAGATTGGATGAACCACGGGAGTGGTTCGAGGCATTGCAGATCAGGCAGGGAGGCCTGAAGAAGATACAAAAACGGAGAAAATCAATTGAGGCTGACCTCACTACAATTTATGATGGTTGCATAGCTTTCTTTGAGGTGATGACAGGGAGGAAGAAAATAGCTCCCAAATATCTGAGCTTAGATCAATTGAAGGAATGGTGGCATGAGGTTTATGCCCCGGAATCTGATGGAGCTGTCACCTCCCATTTGCTTGATGATGCAGCTACATACTTGGCAATAATAGACAGGTACATGACCAGCATGACGGATTGGAAGAAAACTGTTGAACGGTCTAATGAGGGAATTGATTCAATTAAATGCAGACTCAGGGTTTTGCCGCTGCCACCTATTGCTGAGCTGGAGGGGATATTCTCGAAGGTCCAAGGGTCACCAGCGAAGAGAAAAGATAAGGGAGGTAGCAGTTAATGCTCTTTTCGAGATTTGTGCTTCCCTATTATTATAGGGCATGCATTGGACCGGACTTCCTTGGGGACTGTGCCTTGGCCGACTTGGATGATGGCATTAAATGTGTGCCTTAGTTTGTTTCCTTGGCCGACCTGTTTTGGCAGTTTTGATTATCTTTGTAAAAATGTTTGGCTGGGCCGACATGTTTTTGGGGGGAATTTGATAAATAGGCATTCTTGCCTCATTGTAAGGGTTAGAAGACATTGGTTATATACATTAGCAAGAATAGAGATTAGCAGGAGCAATAGTTAGAGTTTTTTAGAATTTCTTGAAGCAAATACCATATTCAGAACAGTTGAATTGTTGCAGCATTTGGTGATTAATACAATTGAAGGCATTATGGTTTTCCTGGTGAAATCCTTTGTGTTATCTCATCTTGCATGGTTCTTTTGTTCTATCTTTTACATTGCTTGAAGATCTAGGGTTTAATATTCAGAAATAAATTAGTTTGGTTGGATAAATAGTGTATGTGATTTCATATTTGGAATGTTTGTAGCTATCTCTGGTCTATACTCCCAGTAACTATCTGATTGTAGTAGGCTGGTAAAGTCAACCTGGACCGTATATTCAAATGTGCTCAAGTTCGGTTGTAGATGTAAGTCTATGATTTGAAAATCTGTATTCCTCAGAAGATTGCACTATTCTTGTAAGATTGCCTTGTGGGTCGAACAGGAATTGGTTATTTGAGATAGGTCCATTCCGGATATTTGTCATTTGCATTGCTTGTCCATGCAATAGTTTAGATTTTATTACTTCCTTGCATCCCTACCTTTTGTTGTTTCTTTAATTATTCAGTTAGATTTAGGATTCAAGATCACCATATTGTCAAATCTGATAAATTGAGAGGGTTCAGTTTGCTTGTAGTAAGGTCCGATTGTGATTACCAGCAATTTCACATTTCATCTGAGTTGTTTTATGCATTGTTATGACCTAACACCCGAGAGACCTTGGGGTGATTTTCAGTGATTTATTGTTGGAAATAACCTTTCAAGAGAGATAGAATATTGCATTCTGTCTGAGTTGTTGCTGTGCAGAAAACACCATCCTTATTCTTCCATAGCCTTCAAGAATTCTTCACCTCATATAAAGGTCGATTGTGTGCTTGAAATGATGTATGTTTGGATCTTTTAGAATGTTTCCATTATAAACATGCTTTTCCTATTTCATCGAAATCCTCTGATTTTCTATCAATTATCATGATTAGAAGAAAATCCATTTCTTTGTATTATATTTTCATTCGAGTCTCTGTATATGCACGTTGTCAGGTTTTCCATATTAGCATCGACCCACTGATGTTTTTTGTCAGGGACAAGAAAATCCTGATCTGTCCATTTCCATGGGCATCACATGGTTGGCTATATTCTTTTGTTTGCTTTGTCTATGTGACAAGAGCAGGGTCATATTGAACCCTACATGAAAATGCATGTGTGAGGGTCATTGATTGAACCCTCTTTTACCATAATGAAGCCTTAAGAGGCTAAGCGATGCTATCGACATCTATTTTGTAACATTGTTTCTTTTGGGTGGTGTTTAAACCCTCAGATCAACCCATGAAAACAATAATTCCTTAGTTCGAGTGAATAAACCTGAGAACAATATGAACTTTCTAATCTTTGTATGTATCTTCTTACTGTAACATGATGACAAGTTTGAACAATTTTCATTGTTCCATTTGATAAGTTAAAATTTCAAAATAAAATTGATTATTCATTGATGTTAATCAATTCTTAACAAGTCAAATGATGAAGTTCCATCATTCCATTTTAAATGTTTTGAAAGAAATGAAACACTATATATATACAATCATTATGTATGAAAGGATTAAGTAGTGACAAGTTATTTTTAAACACTATTTTCATATCTTTGTTTTATGGTGACTTTATTATCTAGGTGATAGTCACCATGTCAATTTAAAAGACATTAAGTGTGTTATATGGAACATAATGTCGAACGATAGCCTGACATGCTTATCATTCCTAAACTCGATAGAAAATATTTGTAAGAATGAAATAAATAGAATGATAATCTTCTATCATTCCAAATGGTATTAAATGATTTCAATAATGTTTAAAATGACATGATAGTAATAGTATCATACTTGGATGTTGATGCCTTGAAAAGAATGAAAGGGGCTTGATCGATATGTTTCGTCTAAGTAAAATAATTTATATTAGTATCTATTTCAAAACAAAGGAATATCCATATCATCCTTAGGGTTAGGTCGATACTTTTATCTATGACAACATTTCTTAAAAAGTGTATTTTTTTGACTCATATCCGTTTGATGTTCTTGCAATGAAATGAATAACGAGATGGTTGTTGTTTTTTGAATGTTCTTGTTAAATAATAGAACAAAATGACTCAAGAGTGAACTTGTTATAAACTTAAACAATTGAAAGGTCATTTCTGAATGGGAAAATAGATTGAAACTAGAATGTATAGTCTTTATTAAACATAGATTAAGTTTTAATGTCAATTACAATTGGTTTCTATGTAAATTGACCTTGTGAAATTCTGTTTGGAAATTCATAGTGAATGTTTCTTACTTAAGTTCATTATATTTTCATTTGAATCTAATTGTGCATTTGATGAAAGTTGTCATCTTACCAAAATTGCAAATCTGCATGTAGAATGGATCTTCTTTTTTAATCAAAAGAACGTATACGCATACAAAATTTTCAATAGAAGGCCATATATGTGTGCTTGCATAAATATTTCATTTATGCATACACACATACATGTAATATACCTTCTTTAAAATTGTTTCATTTTCTATATCTAAAATGTAGATTTCATTCCAAGTAAGAATAAATAAAGGAAATATTGGAATTCTAAAATTATTGATGCATGTTCTATGATATTCTTATCATAATTGATGAAATGAATCATGTATTATGTTTATAAATTTGATTGCTTAAATATTAAGTCTAGTTATGCTTTCATATGCATGCTTAACAAAGATAGCCAAATGGGACTATAGACACCTAAATTTGGTCACTTACATTTGGTCAAATTTATCCCTTTTCATCTAAATATCCTCTTATTCACATTAATTAAGTAATATTACCATTATTTAATTAATACCCCTAAAGTCCTCTAAATCCCCAAGGCATTTAGTTAAATAACTAAATAATTTACCCTTTCTTCCTTTCTTCCAAAGAATTAAATAAATAATACCTTTATTTAATTCCTCACATGTCACATCCTCCATCACTTTTTCTTATATCCTAATCCACCTCCTAATCTCATCATTAGGGATGTGCAAATTCCTAATCCATGATTAGGATGTATCATATCCTCCAACTTTTGCAAGTTGGCTCCTAATCCTTCATTA